>JAHZMZ010003730.1:0-16338 GCA_027743805.1 Lepidocyrtoides sp. E14 | reverse complement strand
GGTGTAGGAGCCAGTTTGATATCAACAGAGTTTATTAGCTAAATCATAATATTATGTATGTGTGCTATTGTGCGTAATAGGGATTAAGTTAAGTGGGAGTTACTGGGATACAAAAACTAGCCAAAGTTGTGGATTATATCGAAAGTAAAAGTAATTTGTGCAAAGGCGACTACTATAACCTGCATGTAAACATACATACATATTTACAATGTTTCTGATGAATTTTACATACCTAAGCAAAACGTATAGCATTATGATTGCGCGCACCATGAGAAAAGAAGGAACTTTGTACTGCTGCGTACGAATGCATGATGAACTGAACATGCATATAGCATTTTGCTAAAAAGAAAAGGTTTTATTATGCGTGTAACTCTGCTGCTGCTGCTGCAGCCGCAGTGAAGCTGTTTACATATCCTTAAATGAAGTATACAGTAATGCTAAAAAAATGTTTTTCCGACCAGCCAACCAGTATTTTATATAGTTACTACAGTCTGCATAACAAACAGCGGCACTACTGTTACATTATCTCTTTTGACGAGCTGAAGGTCGTTTCATTTCCTTTTCATGGCCACTTACTCACCTAACAGTGAATAGCGAAGTCATCATTTTTAATCGTGGCGTCAATCCATGTAAAATGTGCATATTATATACAGGGATTATATTATGTTTTCATATTCTGCAGCATTTTGGTTTTTTGATTGAGATATTAAAATTCAATACCCACCTTTTCAAAATCATTATGTTAAATTGCGACTGGTATTGATTTGCTTCAAGTTAATGATAGCTTTCCCACTTTTAATTTTTATTTATGATGAATTTAGTACTAAAAAATGAATAATAATAAAAATTGCTGAAACTTCCCTTTACTTAATATCATGCCGTGAAAATCTTTGCCTGTTCAAACTTTTTTTAATTTTTGCGAAACCAAGTTTTTATCAAAAAAGTCAGGAAGAAAGTTTAAAAAATAAAGTGCAGCATGTCATAAAATATGATTTCCAGTATAGAATGAATGATAACTTTATATACCAAATAACCAAATGAAATGATGATAAACTTGTTGGAATATAAGGTCATAGCAGTGTAGCTTATGAGCATCATACGAATGTGTATATTATGCATTTATAAAAATTGTGCATAATATACTGTTGGTCTTGTGATAAAATATGAATGACAGACAAGCATAATAATATGAATGCATGCATTCACTCAAAAAAATGAATATTATGCTTGTTTGATTGAATATACATAAAATGGAACTAGGAAGTGACGAAAGTATGCATATTATAAACGGGCTTGTTGTATGTATCTTGCTGCTGCATAAACATAATAAGCTTACAATACAACTAGGGATACTGACAAAATACAATCATGTATTTATGTGTACCAATAATGACTTTAGTTTTTAACTGAGAGTTCACGTGCAAACCAACTATTGTGATGATGATCGGTTCTTTTACAGTTTGTACTTTTTGTTATTGAAGCTGATGAAGATCGTGAAAAATTTTTTAGTTAGACAAAAAAGTATTTTTGTGTACTTTCCATGTATGTACGGCTAAGATATTGTGCCTAAAGTAACGGTACACCTGGACTGACAGAGGGACTGGACATGACAAACAAGTTAAATAGCTTTGTTTACAATTTATTTAAGGAGTGTAGGTAGATGCGCAGTTGTTTATTATTTAAATCATGTTGACGTATTCATGTGCGTAATATGCGTAAGCAAATGTGCACAAATATTCTGGTTGGGTCATCATGATTACAGCATTGAAAAATAATATCTTGGGGAAAAAGTTGGGATTAATCTATCAATAGCTAATATTAGCAATAAAAAACATTGTCCCTACAGAATAGGTATTATTATGGCGGCAAGATAGCTAAACTAAAAGGTACTGTAGGCGGGCTGAAAAAAAAATTACAAAGAAAAGAAATGGATGGCTCGGTTTATTTATACATTTCGGTATAATTCAGATTTAACTGATGATTGCAAAAATAAGTAAGCCTGTTCTGAATGAATGAATATAAAACAGGATTACCTTGAAAAGATTTTTCCAAGGCCTGCATTCTCCAATCTTTCCACCCATATGCAGCAACAGTCATCATTATCATTATTAGCATTATCCATGCTCGATGGAGACGAATGAAGATGTAAATATACACACAGTGGTAGCAAGCCATTCTACTACTGGCAAGAGAATTTGCAAGAAATTAGAGTAACTCTGTAAATTTGAGAGTATCATCATCACTCAAGAATTTGTAACAAGGATTCTGCTGACGGATGATGATGATGATGATGATGTTGATGATGCTGCTGCTGATTGCTGGTAATTTCTTACTTATTGTTAATAGTAAAAAACACAACTTCAAATGGAATATAAAAAACGGTGACGAGTGTTTCTTTTCCAAAGAGATCTGGTCATAATAAGAATTTATGAATATATTTTAATATTATGACGATTATTGGTACACTGGTAAAACCAATTAGTTTCAAATTTTTCCAGTATGATTGTTTCTACTTGTACCGTGCGTTAGTGAGTGCGTGTGTTTGTTGTTTGTGCACACTTTTTTTTGTTGGAGTAAGGAAATAGACAATATTTTCATTTATTTATTACCTGTTTAATATTCATAACGTTAAGCGTCAACAGTTGCAGAATAATTGAACACAGGAATACAAGGTTTTAGCACGGTACTAACACGACCAACCATAGAGCTGCTCTAGTTTTTAAAACATTGTTCTAAACTGAAAAATAAATGTTTTACCATTTGATAATGATTTGAACGTGTGCTCTTGTGAGTGTCATCATCAATCTGGTATCTTACAACCTAAACGTTCCATCCTACATGGTTTCCTTATCATCAGCTACAAATCACGACACGAATAAAGTACAAAAATGGTTCAGTTAAAGTCCATAGGGGGGTGGCGTGTTTTTGTGTGTGTGTGTAAATTACCTACTCTTACATTCTCTCTTAAATGCAATTTTTACTGTAATCGATTGATGCTGCACATGATTTTATTATTTAAAAAAACAATCTTCATTTAGATTTAGAACCTATCTTCTTGAGATTTCATTTGAATTTTATTGCCGATGAGGCCAAGCCCAAAAAACAAAAGGTTATTATACACAATTATTAATACATTGGTCTACTGACTGCATGCTGTAGTAAAGTGGAGAGTAAGGTCCATCATTATTATTATTGTTGTACATTCCTTTACCTATAATTAAAATAGGTGGCTTAGCATAATAAAAAGGGAAAATTGACAAGGAATTAACTTTAATGAAATAAATATTATTATGGACCAGTATGGTATGTTTGTAGTATGTATGTATATATTTAAAGCGATAATCTTTTGAGACTTGACTACACATGATGGCTATATACCTAACACACCATCCCTTTTTTGCAATAATTGGTAGCAGCAGAGCAGCTGCATTGCATTGCATGAAGAAAGAAACGTTTGATAATTGTACGCAGTGAAAAAAAATCTTCTACAATTTAACGATCCATTCATCGAGTAAGTTTGAATACAGTGAAAAATCTCTTCATCACCAATATGAAATGCTGAGCAGACAAACGCCAGCGAATAAACGACTTTGCTCAAATTCAAGGTAACTAGCCATAACGGAAGGTCATTGAAGCAACCTTCCTTGAAGAAGGCGAGAGAGAGAGATAGTATTGAGTATAGGCAATTGATATTAGTCACTTTTTGTTGATCCGTTATCTTACTGACTTGACTCAGACTCTCTCATTCACTTTTTTTCCCACTGACTGACTGATAAAATAGTCTGATATCATCACCATTTTACATTATCTCTGTCTTTGAAACACTCGTATGCATAATTACCACATAAATACCAGTTTTACTTTTTTGTTTCCATTTTTTACTTCTTCTTATTTTTAGTACAGCTTTTTACCCTGCTGACTTAAATTATTTGTCTTTTGTTATTTTGCTTTATGCGTTTTACTTATTGACACAAATAATGAAGAATACGTAGAAAACCAACAATAAAAAAAAACTTTTATTTGGGAAGATTCCCTCGTTGCAAATTTGCAAATGAATCATGTTTTCCTCATGAAAATTGCGATTACTATTACAACTCACTTGACTAGAAACTAAAAAGTTTTATTACACGGCATTTATCCATTCCTTAAAAATGTATTTATATAACATGATAGATAATTGTAATACTAAAACACAGTGATGGTTACATGCTGGTGCTAAATGTAGTTAGTAATTGTGATGATAAAAAAACGATGAGGATATTTTTATACAGGATTAATGATGAGCATTTTACTTCCTCATTCACATGCAAGTGTAATTTGTAAACTTTTCTGTGAGTGCATTGGCACGAACAAATGGTATGACTGTAATTTTTTTTCAAACTAACTGTTGCTTTAGACTTATAACAAATGCCGATTGCTGGCATGCGCAATTCTTGTAGAAAAATATATAAATCATTTCAGTTTTACTTCCACTAAGCTATCTGTGGAAAATGCGTGGACAAAAATGATTTTTAGTCAAGTTTATTGATCACTTCCAATAGAACTTTTCTGCCGAAATCATGATCATATCAGGCAACAGTCATATTTCATTATGATTATTATTTTGTCTTTTTTTCAAGTTTGCAATGTTCATGACATTTTGTCTTGTGATGGTGGAGGTCAACAGCAACAACAGCAACAAAAGTAAAGTTGTCGTAAAAATTGAGTATTGGTTTGTATTAGTATTACGTGGGGAGGAATATTACCATATTATCCATGTACATGCCTAAAATAATCATATAGACCATCATGGACCGTCGGCAGTCTCTCTCTTTTATGGTCAAGTAGAGGGATTCTTGTAATAATGGCAGATAAAGCATGCATGTATGTACAGGTAAAGGTAGGTATGTTTTATACCCTTTAGTAGATAAGCACATTCTTGCAGAGTTTGAGCTTTGAGCAAATCAAAGCACCTATCTATAAATCGATAGTCAATATTATTACCATGGCAATGGCACTAGTAAAATTTATGCGTGATGGGCTTGTTCCTAGTTATTCACATTATTATACCAAAAATAATAATAATAACGTACTAAGGAGTAAACCAACTAAAAACTACATTCTACTACCCCAACGCTGACGTTTTTTAATATAGTGCGTGCTCTGAGACAAGGGAAGGTCAACCGGTCAAGCATCGTAATAAAGGGAAGCTTGAGCAAGAAAATTGGGAAATGGATTGATGGCTTACGGCGTAAAATAAAGAAGGAAAAAAGAAAGAGGCGCATACATCACCGACAACGCTGAATATATATCTGTGTGCATCATTTAAATGGAAAAGTGAGGCACAGGACATCATCACAGCACATTGATAGCAGCAAGCCAGCAATAAGTTTTATACAATGCAGTGTTACTAAAACACAAGAGTGCAACAAGCAAACGGTTGTTTTTGCACTTTGCAAAGCTATAATAGTAAAAAAAATAGAAAATGGATATGTTGTGTCTTGACTTTTCTATAGAAAACTCAGTATCACTCAAATGTTTAAAACATGCATAGCTGTTTTATGATGAGGAGCGTCAACAACCATGTGCCTATTACTCATTAAATTCATTTCTTATTATTTTTCATGCTACGAATGATTCCTGATAGATAGTAAAAGTTAAGGTCAAGCCTAGTCGTTGTACATCATGTTGTGTTTTTTTTCTATTGTAATAATGCGCCGCGCTAGTACCATTACTATATACCCACGTCCTGTCAATGTTTCTTTATGAAAGACTGACGATTTTTACTAGCGTAGTAGTGTAATTATTTATTACAAGTGGTCGTATTTAATATTGTGGTGTGTATAGATGAGAGATTTTTTTACTCCTCGTCTTGTGTACATACACTGCCACTAATACTTTGACCTTTACCTTGTATCGCCAACTCACTTACAAGTTGAGTTGTCAGGACAGACGTCCTAAGGTGAAGGATCCTACTATTTAAGGGAATTTCCCTTGAAACTAATGTAATTAGATGGGCATTGTTTTTCTCGATGAACTTGCTCAGTCAGCAGTGGTCGTAGTGTTCATTATTAATTATTATATATTCCTACATGAGTTAAATTTAATTGCGGCTAGTTAAATCATCATCATGCAGGAGAAACACCTATGTACTTGTATTTTAAAACGGAGGTAACACTCGTAAAATACTGTGGATGCATTGATAAAACCAAATATATTTTTTTCAAATTACAGGTAGATATTTTACTGGTTGATTGCCGTTTATTTAAGTTATACCTAATTGCATACATTCAGTAAGTACAATTTGTCACAAAGTGTATAATAGCATGGTCATTGCTCATCTCACAAAGTAACTCTTTGTCCATTCAAGTGTTAATTGAGAACCCTTCCTAAAGTGTCACTTTGTCTTGTCAAGAACTTGTTTAATTAAGAGTAAAAACAATAGCTAGCAATTCCAATCCAAGAAGAGGAACGAACTTAGCTAGTACAGAATCTATTTATTGTCAATACAGTAGTAATAAAATGCAATTCTGTCCCTTTATAGCAATCCCTTATCCCATCATGCTTACAACTATGAATTAAAATAAATTATTATTCAGATCTTTTTTTTTGTTCGTTCGTTTTGCATCACATCTTGTTGACGCTGTTGATGACGATGATGATAGAATTTGCTTATGTGTTTGCCATAATCGTAAAAAAAATGATAAGAGTAGCAGCAGCAGCAGCAGCAGAAACAACAACAGACTAGCCAAAACTTTCACATTTTTTTTCCGATATCCCTTTCATCACTATTACCTAGTAGGAATAATATAATCACGTTCAGCGTCATCATCATCACCGTTACCAGCATCTATGTAGTAATGTAATGTCATGCTTAGATCAAGCATTACATGATGATGATGTTGTGATCAAGTGAATGGTAAAAAAAAGTGCCAGTAGTAGTGCAGTAATCAATTCACTCACTACTTCCTACCTTCCTACATCCAATAGTCATAATCATCAACATATTAAGAATCCGTCAGTACCGCTTGCAACCGCCAACTCAACAACCCTTTTATATGAACGGTGGTGGTGATGGTGGTAGTGGCTTGGCTCTGCTGCTGCAGAGTTGTATCAAGTGTTATATTATAGCAATGGTCGCAGAGGGTTGTTACCTGTTTATTGATAAAAATGGTAGCAGTAACAACCATGTAGAGTGGAGTTTGCTGTTGTTGTTATTATTATTGTGGCATCTCCTGTTTTCACTTTCATTTTTTTATCCTTTTAACTAAGCAACTCTGTTGCTGCTGGTTTTTGCTGTTGTTGTTGTTGTTCCTGTCTTTTTTCTGAAAAGCTAACAGTAAGCAATGCATACTAATGTGGTAATATTATGCTGAGATGCAGTGCATTGTGCACTGTGTGCAGTACGTCTATCTGATGGACAGTTTTGTGTGAGAAGGACTCGTGCAGGCACTTGTGCTTTATAATCAATGGACGAGACAACAAGAAGAGTTTTTTTTTCAAATATCTTACTTCACCTACCTCTTTCAAATCATTTTTTTTGATTGTTGTCGTTATATAAAATTTTGATAAGAAAAAAAAACATTGTTGTAATGGGACGCAGCTACACTTAAAAATAAAGTAAATAATGACAAACGACAAGAATAAATAGTGTTAGGTTTAAATAAATGACAAAAATGTAAAAGTGAATGAGCTGTCTTCTTCCGATCAGCAAAGTGACATGTTATGTAACTTTGTTTTTTATTAGTTCTTTTAAAAATAAAAAAATAAGCGTATAAAAATGCCTCATCATTTAGTCAACATGCTTTAATACATAAAAATTTTAAAGGATACACATAAGTACATACAAGTAATCATTAACAAACTATTTTTATTCTAAGATACCCCACATGTCTCTTTTGTTGTGATGTAAAATGCCTGTTTTTTTTAAAAAAAAAACTCAACAACAAATTGACAATTTTGACTTGAAGACAAGAAGCAACAAAAAAGTTTACAATTTATTTTATTTTGAGTTTTTTTTTGTTTTCCCACTTTTTGAGAAACAATTTGTTATTGTTACATTACTTCTCTGCATGCTGTGTTAACTTGCTTTATAATGTAAATGGCCACACAGGAAGTATTATGCACTTGTTTGTAATTTAGCTACTATTGCTGTTTAGTTCTAGAAAGAAAGAGAGAGGAAGGAACCAACCAAACAAACCACATTTTTCTCAGTCAATCAGTCAGAATTTAGCAGTAATAGTAAACAGTAGATAGATAGATAGATAGATGCATAGATCGCTGCCACACCAACGCAGCTACCACTACCGTGCTACTACTTCCCGTTTGCAATGCTCAGCAGCGTCATTCTCATCATCATCATCATTATTTGCCATCATGGCATATTTTTTTTGTCTTGTCACCATATCAGTCACAAAGTGTTGGTTAATTGCTGCCATTATTACTCGTATCTCGTTAAACATGCAAATCATTCAACTTACTTTTTTTACGCTTAGGTATCTAGTGTCTCCAAAACTACCCCGGAAAAACTCTGATGATGATAACCACTTAATTTATACATTACATGGTATATTATGTTATGATGGCACACACAAAAATGCTAAATTTATATAAGTACCTGAGACACACACTGTGCACATTACTTTTGAACATAAAAAAATGTTGAATGCTTTATTTTTCTACTCAAGTGAATATTAAGGGTTCACCATTTTGGTAAAGTCTTTAAAAAAAAGTTGCCATTATTTTTGCACCAACTAGACTGACAAGACGAGTATATTTATTGCAGGTGAATTGAATGATACAAGTTTTAAAGGTGAACTTTTGTACAAAAATGTATATTAGATGGTTGATATGAGTCCAAAGTGTATGTTCATTCTTATTTCTTGTAAAGTATGTTTGCTGTAAGAAACATGTGTAGATACATTCATACAAGCAAGTCATTTACCTTGCTGCTGTTTAATCAGTATTTACGCTGCATTGTTACATAACAACAATAACAACAAGAGAATACAATTTTCACTAGAATACGTATGTACTTACTACACACATGTAAGCTGAACATAGTTTTATTCTGGTGGTGGATGAGATGCTCTCATCATCATCATCAGCTTACCATTTATGATGATCAGTCAGTCAGTCAGTCAGGTTCAAGCAAGGGTTCAAATAGCAGAAAGAAAGAGAAAGAAAGAAACTGAAACAAACTACTACTAGTCGAATTGTTTTAGTAGCAGAGTTTCAATTCACTCGCTTCTGCTGCTGCTCTTGTTGTAGAGCTTCTGATCAGTGGCAGCATCTTTTTTGGCTTGGTTCAACCACCATTGTAGTAATAATAACAATAATAACCATCATAATATTCCGCGTAGTGTTACTCACTCTCACTTACTACTACTACTTCAAAAGCCTTAATTCCAATCTCAGTAATCTTTTTGAAAATAAAATTTTTAAGTAGTTGAGATTGACGATGATAGAAGTCCATACTACATGTACCTTTGAACTATCAACAATTCATAGGTATTATGACGATGACTGCTTTACTAGCTTAGGTATGTGCACTGTATCCTGTATCACACCAACTAGCCAACAGGTAACTTACAGGACATGGTGGAAAACTTGAAAAGTTAATTCCTTTAAGTAGTATAAGGTAAAATTAACAGCATGTATATACACATGCCTATTTATTTTTTTTATAATACGCGAATTTGGTGTGCAAAATGTATAGGTAAATATTTTCACGTATGCACTTAGGTACTTTTTTTTCTTAAAAAAATAATACATTATGCAGAAGGACAACAGGACAGAGTTCATCCTTTTCTGTTGCAATATAAAATAAAAAATATAACTCGCCAGCTTGAAATAAACATTTTGTGGCTATGCAAAAATACTTAAATCTCTTTAGCTTCCATTGCTACAGCCCCAATCATCATCGTCATCAAAACTACTTTTCCTTTTTTATTAACTGTTTTAATTGTCACTGTGATGCTGGCAACTATTTAAATGAAATGTAAAAATTAACAATTAAGATATCATTTCTGTGCACATGCTGCATGTAATGTAATGCATATTAAAAGCACCAAAAGGTGAACTGACTACCATCATCACCATTAAGGCTATGGAGCCAACTTTTTTTTCTTCAAGAATTAAAAGCCAGTCGCCATCATATCATAATCATTTATAGTCTAGTGTTTCAAATGGAAAAAAGCCTGCTACTTTAAAAAAAATACCACACCATTAAAGCAAGTTAATGTAAGGAAACAAAAATCATGTGCCATCTTCTCTCTCTATGTGCGTTATTAGCATGCTTATTTTTGTTGATCATTGTGCCCCTTTGACTTTGGTCATTTTAAAAACTTGGACTGCTTAACTTTAGCCTCAAATGTGGCCGAGTATATATGCCGAGTTTATGAGTTAATTCAAAAGCAGAGAGCAACCAAATAGGCAAACATAGCCATCATATCATCATTCTCGTACAAAAACAGAGAGAAAAGACTATGAAAAGGAAAAAGGTGAGAAAGGAAAAAAAGGAGAGGTTTTGTACTCTGTTGCATTTCCCTTCCTTTCAAAAAGGCGAACACCACAGGCAATTTTACCAGTAGCAAACACAACAGGAGATGGCAAACGACAGACATCAACATAAAGGTTTATCAGTCAACGAAAAGGAAAAAAAAACAGGCAATGTGCCAAAATCACACTACTAGGCTACATACCTAGTATTTCATACATGTATGTATGTACCTATGCATTTCTGCACTATTTTTTTACCGCGATATGCTGCTAAATTGACAAAAAAATTTAAGGGAAGAGTAATGATGGAGGTATGTATGCGTGTACGAGTAAAATGATGATGAATGGATGGGAGTGCAGAAAAGGGAGCGATTTACATTTGCATTCACTGAAATTGGTATTGTTTCTTCCCAATAATTGACTATACGACAATTTTTCTCAAAGCTCAAATTGAAATTTTTTTCGTTTTTCTTCATCATTATTGCCATCATATTAGTAAATTAAATACACTACGTACTATTTATATACTGACTGCTTTTAAATATAATTTGGGGTGTATTATAGAGTTTAATAAATTGTTAATGGCTTGATTGCACCTAAAGTGCACTGTACTACCTTAGTTTCGATCCTTTAGAGATGGTTGCACCCATATATATTTTTTATAGGAAACAGCAAATTATTTCTACTATCCATTTTGGTAAATATTGATGCTGTTAAGCATGTATGTATGTAGGTGACTAAAGGTAAATCAGCTGCCTGCTGTTACTATCATTTTATAATAAGTAGTAAATGATGCAGTTTTACACTTTTGATTTCAGTCCTATTTTCAGAAAGGCAAAATGTATTCAAGTGTTACTTAACCTTTTATATGCTGTTGCTATGCAACAAAAAATCTCAGTAAGCCTTTTAAAAATTAGAGTATGCATGAGCTAGTGTTAGCGATCGCATTATTATGCCCAGATTTATTGTTAAATTCAAAGCATTCATCAAGATTATTTCTTTTTTGGCAGGTATACATTGAGTCAAAGGATCTCTTTGCTAATGTTTCTTGGTAATAATGGCAAAGTCGCTAAACCCTTCATAATATACATACCTGCTTTTCCACTTTGCTTGGTACTGTAACGATGATATTACTACTACTTCAAAGAAAAAAAAGGAAGGATACTACAACTACCTTCCTTTATCATAATCATCACCATCATCATCATCAACAACAGCAGCAGCCGTAGTAATAGTAATACCTACGTGCAAAATTGTAATGACTTGAATGGCTGTACTACCAGAGTAATAATAATATGGCAAAGGCAGGCACACTAGCAAAGAGCTTCATCATTATCATCGTCAGTCTCACTACTACTCACTCAGCCAGCCAACAACCAACCAAGCAAGTTGAATTTTTTTGCATGCGTTACATTACAACAATGTAGTTAAAGAGTAGTAATGTAATAACAATAATAATGATAATATAATACACACAGAGACTAGAATAATGCTCGCTCACACACTATACTTCTATCTACAATATCTCCACTCATTCAACTCACAGACATCATCACCACCACTTACTTCTGGGGTCAATGAAACTAAAAGTCTATTTTTTTGTTTAAAAAGTTCTTTTATATAATTTAAAAAGGGGGGAGCCCTTACCACCACCACCACCACCATCATCATATAATTGAGGAACCATATAGCAGAAACAGAGATGCCTTTTGATTTTTTTATTTGATTGGGGAAAGTATACACAATTTGTACGCAATGTGTGTATAGGTACTGTAATTATTATTATTATTATTATTGTTATGATTCTAGTATTGTAGGTACTCACCTGATCCTATCATTTAAAACTTCAATCAGAGAGGCTTGTGTAAAGATTTCTTTGTGGCGAGACTTAACTTAAATATCCTTTTGTGATGCGGAGCTTTTGATTAGAATGAATAACAGGGTAGTATAAAGAAGAATGGAGATGGAGTTTTGTACTTTGGTTCTGCATGAATAATTGAAACTTGGAAAAGGTTGCCTTCCTGGAAAAAAATCTACATACTCAATAGTACTAAAATGGGTTTTGAAATCGATTTCAAAGGCATGACTGAATTGGTGCATTTTTGTTGTACCACATATTATTTAACGTTTCATAACAATTTCAATTTGTCTTTTAGTCTGCCTTTGCCCCTGTAAAGGAAATAGAAGAAGAGAAAGTGTGGCTGCATTGCTACGTAAAAAAATAAAAAAAATATAATGATGAGAATAAAATTGGTCATAAAATTTGGTGCAGCTGGAGACGTTTTAGGAAACACCAAAATAATTTGTCTGGAATTATTATTAATTTATGATAAATGAAAAGCAGCTGCTGCATACCGAATGTAAGAGGAGGAAATGGGACATGTGTTCTTAGAAAATAAACTGCATCGACAAGGTTGACACAGTTTGATGGACATAATCATAAATACAATCAAATTAATCCTAATACCAAAGATTCTTTCAAAATTTGTTCTGGTGATGTGATGTTTTAGCAATAATATCCTTCTTTCTATGAATTTCATTCTTTTAAAAAATTTTACCTAATGCGCACACTAAATTATGGTGCCTATTCTGATTGTATAATATACCCGCCAGCCTGTCTACCTTTTTGATTTACATACTTATCGTGATACATTTTTGTCACAAATATTTTCCAAGGAAATTGGTAATCATCTGCACTGTACCCCAAATTCACCATGAAAATGGTGATTTATGAAAATAAAAACTGCTGAAAGAAACGTCTGAAAAAAATGGTTACATTACATATATACGTATAAAGTCAGTAAAATATATAAAGCAGGTAGTGAAGTCCTAAGAATTTTTCTTATGATAAGTATACATGATCATGCTCACTGAAGATGAGTTCATCATTTTTTCAGCCTATCATCGTCATCTTAACATAAACATATTATTTTTCACTGCATAAGCAATAGAAACACACTGCCGGCAAAACAGACTCGCTTCCTTCACCACCACCACCACCACTACTGACCGAACGTTATTCATCCATCTACCATTACATTGTTTTTACTTTGGACGGATCGATGAGTGATGATGATGATGATGCTGTGGAAGGAAGGGAGGGAGGAAGGAAGGAAGCGCCAAGGGGGGATTGGTTTTTTTAAAATAAAATAGAAAAAAAACCTGTAGTTGATTATTATGCATCTTCTTTTGTTGTTGCATCAAAGAGATAAAAAAATTGTTTAAAAAATGTATAGGAAGAAAACCAATTTTGAGGAGACGAAACGCAACGCACACTTTGATCTCTGGTCTGCTGTAGCAACATTGTAGGCAACGTGGTGGTAGATATTTTTTTTGCTGTAGATCGCATAATAATCGCACACAAGTTGATATAGTAAACTTACTTTACACAACTAAAAAGCAAAAAGGGAATCATGACTACAACGCCATCGTCATCACGAGAGCCTGTTTCTTATGCATTATTTTTTTCATACTTAAGTTGTAGTTATAGTAGTTGTGAATATGAACGAGTGAATATCATAGTGATTATGACGATAAAATAAAGCAACTATGTATGTTTTGTAAGTTTGTATAGTAGAAGTAGTTGTAGTAGCGATATATTGTAGTAACCCAGTTTTGGGTCAAAAACCTTTGATTTGAGCCCCCTTATGACTTTTCAAGCCCATCTTGTTGCTGATTTTGATAGTGACAGCGGCAGCAGTGATGATGGCCGTTTCGTTGTGGCAGCAATGGTGATCATGAGGATGATCGTCATCGACGTATGAACTCTAATCTTTGACTTTCATGCCTTGAAAAAAAAAATTTTTATTTTAGGTGGATAGGCATTTAACAAAAATAATTTTGTACGCAACAACAAAGAACTCTTATCAAGCGCCTATCCACTATTATCATCGTCACTATCTTTGATCATCAGCATAAAACATCCTCATCATCATAGTCTTTTTTTTTTAAATTTATCAAATGAGATAAAAATATATATAATTTTTATTGCCAAGACTAAGGGAGCCTTCAGCAGGAGCATAACATTAGCAACAACGGCAGTAGTTATAGGGAGGGAAAGAGAGGAAAGGAACCACAGCAATAATCAGGAAGGGAATAAAATGCAGGACAAAATAGTCACTTGTGTGGGGGTAATGAACCCATACGTCACGTGTTCATTATTGCTATAAAATAATTATTACTGCTGTCATCATTAAAAAACTAGAATATCATATACTATTTATATGATAATATTAAAGTAATTAAGGTGCACACTTAGGAAAAATTCATGTCGGTGGACGTGACAAACATTTTGACTATTCGTTGGACAACTGAAAATGATGTGTTTTTTTTTGCTGGAGAAAATCGAATATAAACTCATTAATTTCATTTTTCATAAAGTTCTTTTTATCAAATTCTATGAATACACAGGGGACGTATTTGTAAAGTTAAATGGAGTTTATGTAAGCGAATGATGCCAGCTATTTATTCAAAATTATGAACTGAGGCCTCAATGCTGTTTTGTAAATGACATACGCAGGGTATTCATTGTGATAATTGCATGCCTACATGCAAATGAGAAAAACAACAGTATCGAAACATCAGAAACGTTCAAAACTACGGGCACCTCTAATAGATTTCCCGGAAAATATCAGAATTAGATTATTCTTTTGAAAAAAGGAGACGCTACTACTCCAAGATATGATAATGGTTGCCAGCTTTCTTTCTAGTCAGTAATCCTCTTGGTTTGCAAACTTGTTATGGTATCAACTTGAGGCGGCGGCAGCGGGCAGTAATTTTATTATTATTAGAGCACTATACATTGGTAATATGACGAAGTAGGAAACCGGCAATTAAACTGAAGCGGAGAAACATGATACAGAGAGTAAAAGTGATTACCTTGCCAGCATCACATACTACATTTATATTTAAAAAATCTTTATTGTTAAAGACGCTTTTGCACCTATTTCATTTTTTTAAAAGATGGATGGAGTAGTAAAGTAGTGTAAGATAAATGAATGATGATGGTAACCAGCATCACAAGTAATAATAGTTGCCGCTGTTGAAGGCATGCTTGAAAGCATTATGGCTAAGGAAGAAGAGATAGACAGATAGATAGACAGTCAAAGGAGATAGATAGATGAGAGTCCAAAATGTTGTGAGATGAGGTCGATAGCCTTTTTGGTTTGGTTTCTTGAAGTTTCACTGGTACATAAACTACTATTGCCATGCCACTACTTCTACTATTGCTAAAGCAACCATACATACCACACCATTTTGTCTCTATCACTTATTGTATTTATCGCTTGTATAGTTTTCTTAGTTAGTATTTGCTGGCGGTTGCATAGCTAAATCATCATCAACAGCGTTATAGTCTTCATAAGGATCTTTCTTTGTCAGGCAAGAAGAAGTACTTACTTTAAAAAAAAGTATTCTTGCTGTTGTATTATTGTTGTAAGCTGCGTAAGATCCTGTATCAGAGTAGGTAAAAAACTTAAGTACACATGGTAATACATAATAATAATAGTAACATAAGCTATTGCATTCAGCTGTTGAGATCAGATGATAATGATGAGATGATGATGATGCAGGCAGTGAAGTTGAAAAAGGATATTCGCGAATAGGCTGATTTTGTCTGAGATTTTTTTTGACTGGTTGCTGCTGCTCTTCAGTTTTGTTGATGATGTGCGCAAGATGAAGAAGACTACACATATTACTTATTACGTACATACATGTCAATCTGACTTGAGAAAAGAGATGAGAGCACAAAAATCTTGTCTTAAAATAATAATATTAAGGTGAAGATGAGCAACAATGATGATGTGTGCATGATGATGATGATAAAAAGTAAAACTGAAATGCTGGTATGAAATAGGGAAG
>JAHZMZ010003729.1:0-10239 GCA_027743805.1 Lepidocyrtoides sp. E14 | reverse complement strand
CTTATAAATCCACACAAGCTACTTTCTTCGTATTTTATTTGTCCTCATTTATTGCCGCATATCATATCACTAAAATGCGTTTTCAAGTTTCTGCAATTAAGCTCATCATTAGCATCGAATTATAAGAGCAGCAACTATACCGTGTTCCAATGCTAAAAGTAAGGTGAGTAGCTGCAGGAAGTTTAGCAAAAAATAGATGAAAATAAAAATCTTTTGGCCAAAAATAAGTCACTAATTTTACAGCTTTGAGCCAAACCGATAAATTTCTTACGGCTGTCCCCATCTTTTCCCACGTTCTAAAATGAACTCCTTTGGGCATTTCCAGCTTCTCTCCATCAGAATCTTGGAAGTCAAAAAAGGCGTCAATTTGCATTGTAGACATTATGTACAAACAGCTTGCTGCTGCTAAAAGCAGACCAAAACTTGCATGGTAAATGGCATCCTGTCAAAAAAAATCAGCCGTATACACTCACACGTTTGATTTTCCTTAAATATTTAGGTTACTGCCAAAGTGTGAAGATTTCGATTTTCAACTTACAATATATTTAATTGGTGATGCATTGAAATTGAGTAGTACACATCCAGCTATAAAAAATAGTAGCGAAAGTGCAAACGAGGCGATAATTTGCATAAATATAAATCTCTTCATACAAAATAGGAGGACATGGCTTGTCTATGAAGTTGAAGGGAGGCTCTTCCTTCAAATCACAAGCGTTGTACCAACGCAAATCTGAATTATCAGCCATACGAGCAGTCCATGTTGAGGTATAATGAGACCATAATCCTAGTCCTAGTACGATAGCACCTAAAACCTAAAATAATTTATTTATTGCTTCGTACGTAGTCTCAAATAAGAAAAAAGGCTTTGCACTTTGATTTGTCTTACCAGTCCAACTATTTTCGTACAGCCTACTATTGAATTAAAGTTTGTTTTTCCCATTTTTTTCTAAAAGCCACTGAATGAATTATTAAACGACTGTTCGTATGTGTACCTCAAATAAACTATTAAGTGACCAGCCATCTGTTGATTTGCACAATCAATAAATGTACTGATCAAACAATAATCCATCCTTTCAGATAAGGAAATTCATTATCAAGTTCTTTTTGGTGACTTTTGTATATCTTATCAAGCAGTACGTGCAGCCGTGCAGCCGTGCAGCGCAAATACAGCGCAATTTTATGATTTTGCACTGTGAACATTCAATGATGATTTTTCTGTTGCATATCAAACTAGCATCCAAAAGCAGGTTGTGGGAGAATAAAATATTTGCATGAGTTCTCAGATTTCATTTGAGAAAAGATTTTTTCATCAAAATTTTCAATTTGCTTTCTCCAGTCTTTTACCTACAAATTCGGTGTATGCATTTCATTAATTAAACTCAACTTAATTTGGTTTGGAATAAATTAAATGCAAGCTTTTTTTAAGACGATCAAGTCATTGTTTAGTTTCCACAAGTACGTTTTATTCATTTATAAAAAGATAAAATAATTTGTACGCAAATACTTTCATTTACTTCACGCACCAATTGTGCATGGTAATAACGCAGTGAAAACGGTGATTAACTTTTAAAGATGAGAATTGCAACAACACCGTACAGTAGCGACTGAATGATTGTAAGGGCCTAAAAGTGAAATGAGTGAAAATTTTATAAAAATATTATGCTTCTATTAAACTGTCTTCAGTTATACAAAATATAAATTATGTAGTTGACTCACAGCAGCGGCAAATTTTTCCCCTGTTCGAAGTTTCAAGGAGCTCTTATCGACTTCACCACTGGTATCCCCAAAGTTAGTAAAGTCATCAATTTGTTTTGCAGATATTATATATACAACTCCTGCTATAAACAGCAGTAATGCCAGAACTCCATGCAAACCGAGATCCTGAAGATATTTACAAAATGTGATGAAATTTGAATTAGTTTAAAAATATATAGCAAAATATTTGAGCAATAGTGAAGATAACTAAATTTAGACCCGTGAAAGGGAGTCTACTACTTACAACAAACTTCATGGGACTTGAGCCCAAGTCAATTACAAACGATGCCGCAACCAACGCCAGAGAGATGATAAAACTGATAATGATAATGGAGACAAAATAATGCTCCATGGATATTGCTGGACAGCTTTTATCCAAAAGTTCCCAAATTGGTTTCGGAATCAGCTTGCAGATTTCGTAGACATGATAATCGCCTTTGATTCCTAGTTCGGGAATTTCCGCTCCAGAGACCTTTTCTGTCCATGATGATTTGAAATGTGAATGTAGACCCACACCAAGAATTATAATTCCCAAAACCTAACAGGAATTTAAAAAATTGAAAGAATAACTTTTTGGACTTTTTTTCAACAATTACGATAATAACTGCATATTTTTCTTACTAAAATAGCAATTTTGCCGTAAAAGGCAGGGCCCATGTTTCCTTTTGCCATTTTATGACTACTAAAATACTTGCACAGATTTAGAGGATAAAACGTTCAGATGTACAGCCGATTCTGATGTGGCAAATTTTCACTCTTGGATGTGCCTATAGGATACCCTAACTTTTATCGATCTTGATTTATCTATAATTTTAATGAAGACTTATGTTCATATGACGAATCAAGGTTATATTATGAGCAAGTCAAAGTCTGCTGGCCAAGAATCATTTGAACGTTTCCGATAACATCATACACATGTACTTACTGAGATCATCGAAAAAACTCCAATAATGGTGTATAACATTATACTTGGTGTGCCCAACAAGCTGACGCCATTGATAATTAATACTGAAAATCAAAGACCCATGGATGAGTAATTATGTTACATGATATAAAAAAACTGGAGGGTTTACGATTGTCTGATGAATCTTAGCCTTATCTGTCATACCATTGCTGTTATCATAAACGTGATTCTGGTAGATCTTAATATACTCCGGTGACTGATAGTTATTATGGAGGCCTGAAACAAGTATAATTGTGGAAAGCGCAGAGTTCATATAGGTATATACTGTTGTTGACTTGTGTGAATTGAAATACAAATTTTTTAGCTAATTACTTTGTCTACTGTCATACATCTTATCACCATTATCTGATTCGGTGAATAGATTTGAGTAGGTGGTGATGTCAAATATTTAATATCCGTGGTTTTCTATTGTGAAATAAGTTCGGCATTATATTAACATTTTACACTAGTGTTCAAATGATCGGGCAAGTTTACAATACGTTTTCTGTTCACAATGAGCAGTTTTCCAGCCAGTTTCAACTCGTATGGAGTGAACTCTTTAGGTAATTAGATTTATGGAACGACTCATCATGAGGAGGTGACGAATCATCACAATGTACCGCGTAGGTAATAGCATATTACCTTCGTTTTTAAGAAATGCTAATTATGTACATAAGTATGATGGTTGATACAGATTGTACAGTATGCTCTCTAAATAATATTTCAATAGACCAGCGTTTTTAAGAAATGCTAATTATGTACATAAGTATGATGGTTGATACAGATTGTACAGTATGCTCTCTAAATAATATTTCAATTGCATCACGCCTAGATGACAGCATATTGTGGTAAGTGAGCCTTATCATTTTCGCAACAATCGTATTATGACACAAACAGCTCTGATACAAGTCAGGATCAGGTATGATATTGTAAAATAAGTTTATGGCCACCAAAATTTGTTGCTTATTTTATCGTACAGAAGCAAATGTCGTATTATTAACAACGCGTTACAGTGATAGATAGTCGTCATAATTAGGTTAATGACGGCAATAAATTTACAGCATCAGATTAGGGAGTGCAAAAGGAATGCCCAAAATTAAAAAACGGAGTTATCAATCATTTCAGTTTAATTTTTTTATCTAACTTGAAAATCGCAAAATTATTTTCTATTTAACAAAATAATGATTTTCCATTAGTTAACAATGAGAAAATTAATTGGGATTGAAAAAGACAAGTATATTAAAAGAAAGCTGCATAATATTCATTACATATCAAGACAATATTATTTATTATAACATACATATCTCAATTCATATAATCACTCATTTTTTCTGTAAGCATGTTAAATTGGGCATAAGAAAAAGGATTTTTTGGGAGAAAAATGATCAAAAAATATTTTTGAAATATAGTTTCAATTATTTTACCGTTCATTTTCCATAATGCACTGCATCCATAAGAAAAAACCAAGATATTACCAAAAATGTAAAAATACTTACATAGATTGTTGATTTGAGTACTGTATTAACGATAAAAATTGAGGGGAAAAGCAAAAAAACCTTTATGCCCTTTGCGAAAAAACAAAATAATGCTTCAGCGTTTTTTCATAAATTCCGAGATGTTTAGCAAAACATCCTTCCTCACGAAGGTGATAATTGGAATCCCCATTGGAAATGCTGGGATGAGTTTCAAATCCTGAATCTATCTATACTTTTACATTGAAGATGGTGATGAAGCACGACCATCCACCCCATTTCCAATGCAAATTTGTGAACTTTTTGAAGTAAAGTGCTATTAAAATGAGGCCAACACTACATATCAGCTTTTCCGTGGAAACTAGCCATTTTAAATAAAAATATTTTGTCGTTTGATATTTTGGACGCAAGGTATCCAATGAAACGACGACGGGGACTTATGCCGGGGGTAACCAAACAAACTAAGGCGCCGAGAAAATGACAAAATTTTCATATTTTTTTTAATTCTAAGGTAAATCGCCGGGTCCAACAATTGAAGCGTTTATCGGCGACACTCTTGAAGTTACCGTTATCAATAAAATTTATGATAGACAAAACGTCACTTTACATTGGCATGGGATACAGCAATTGGGCACACCATTTGAAGATGGCACTAGTCTAATTACCCAATGTCCATTGCGCTACGGCTACTCCCAAATTTATCGGTTTCGAGTAACTGAGCCGGGAACCTTCATGTATCACTCCCACGTTAACAGTCAATATACAGAGGGATTATTCGGAGGCTTACTTGTGTATAATGATCGTGAAAACTATCAATATGACGGAGAAATGGTTCTTGTTCTCCACGACTGGCATCATCGCTCGGCTTATGAAAATGAGGCTTGGTTCTTATCGCCCGAGTCAACTGGGCTGAACCCGTATCCTGATTCCAGTTTGATTAACGGTTTTGGCCGTTACCCTTGTGATTTGGCAAATTTACAAAATCGATCCTGTTCTGCAGCCCATCAATTACGTCCCGTGTATACGGTTCAGCAAAACTCTATCTACCGCGTGCGTGTCATTAACGCTGCAGCTACAGCATTTTTCAATTTTTCAATTGACGGTCACACTCTTGAAGCCATTGAAGCCGATGGAGTAGAAACGGCTACTCCTGTTCCAGCAAAT
This sequence comes from Lepidocyrtoides sp. E14, assembly GCA_027743805.1. Classification (NCBI taxonomy): domain Eukaryota; kingdom Metazoa; phylum Arthropoda; class Collembola; order Entomobryomorpha; family Entomobryidae; genus Lepidocyrtoides; species Lepidocyrtoides sp. E14. The sequence continues at coordinate 4,905 of JAHZMZ010003729.1, read as the reverse complement.
GTTGCAACAGTAGCTCCTGGTCAAAGATATTCTTTTCTGGTACGCACTAGCAACCAAAGTTCTGAAATGGCCGGTAACAAGTTTCTTATAAGAAGCGTGGTTAGAAAGGACCTGATGACAGCTAACAATGAAAATGCGGAAAATATCAACAAATTTCCAGAAGCGTTATTCAACGAAACGACAGCAGTGCTGCATCCCGTAGACAGGGACATGAGCGATTTACCAAACAGAATGGAAGTATCGTATGAGCAATTTTCATATGAAGAGGAGGTCCCGCCACCTGCTCACTTAATCAAAAGCAAAGGGAGTGTCAAAGAAAATACTGATGAAGGGGTAGTTTATTTGAATGAGACTGCCCTACTTCCGTTTGACGGTGTTCTAGCACCAGATCACTTTGACCAAGAATTTATTATTAATGGGGGTACTATTACGGATGAAAGTGGAATCACCCGATTTGTATTTAACGACACTCGGTTTCATTTACCACATGATAAGCCTTTGCTATTTAGTTTGGTGGAAGACGGAAAAATTCCTGATGAGTCGTTTCCCCTGGAAGTTTCAAATGGCAGTGTGGTGCAAGTTGTCATAAGTACGAAGGGGTCACACCCTTTTCATTTGCATGGTAAGTTCATTTAAATTTTTGTAATCTCAAAAAAAATTTTTTTTGTTGAAAACGAACCAATTCATTTGTATACTTACATAATGCGTACACAATACACTCTGTTTTTACAGGACACAACTTTTGGGTAGTTGGAATGGGTCAGCCAGGTGATGGACAGTATGATCCTAGCCGTCACCAACTCAACATGAACACCAAGCGTGACACTGTCGTGTCGCACAAACAATCGGCACAATTTGAGTGGAATGGCAGTGACCATTGTGGAAGCTGGCGATATAGTACAAGCAAAATTCAAACCGACAGAAGAGGCGCTTAGAATTTGTAGTTTGCACAGATAGTTATTTTGTAGAATAATTCTCTGTATAATATTGTTTTTATACGAATGTATAACTGATAACTAATAAATGTTTTAAATGTTTCTCTTGTAAAATTTATTCTATATGTATTGGGCTAACATTTTGTTATATATTGAATAAATATTCATAATATGATGAGTTATCTGTTAAAACGTTAAAAATTCCGTGTATAAACCTGTCATTTCTCCAAGTTTTACAAGTAAAACTGAAATTGAAAATATGAAAGTTGCTTCATAAATTGCGTACTACTGTAATATACGCTAGGACACAAAATGGAAAATAAACATGTTTAATTGTGTTTTTTGTTTTGTTTATACCAAAAAACATAAAATTTTGAAAAAACCGTTTTGTTTAAAGTGAATTTGTTTATCAAAATTTACGTAAACATGTTTAAACAAAACAAAAGAACATGTGTAAAACGTGTTTATGTTAAACAGGAGCATTACTAATTGAAAACAATTTTTTCTCTCTCAGAATGTTTGAAAGTTGTGTGAAAAATTAATAATATGACACAAAAAAACATTTATAATGATAGTGATGGATGATTTCACACAGTTTGTGTGTCGGTACATGCACATTGTATGTTCCTAGTTACATTTATCAGAAAAATTTAGTATAATTAGCATTCATCTTTTAGTGCAGTTGAGAATGCAAGGATCCTGTAGTCACCCTTGTTTACTACTGAACGGCAAGTGCACTCTGCTTGTTTTTGTTGCTACATAGTACCTCTCTGGAAAGGAAAGCCAAGAAAGTTCATATGTACATGCATAAAAAATATAAATCATTTTCATAAAAAATATGTAAACACAATTTCCTGATACCCTGTGTTTTGGAATGATCAACAGTTGCTCAGGTAAGAAAGCTTATTTACCCATATTATCTTGTCGTCGAGCGATGGTCCTGTTCCTGTTTCTATGAAAAGACTGTTTCTCTTCTCGAAAAATTGCATGCGTGCAGATTAACCCCTTCCTTTGGAAAAAACACTATATAGTTCCCAGCTATAAAAGGCCCTTGCATCATCGGGAGAGTCCCTGAAATACCCATTCACTACCATGCCGAAGCCATAGTTTGGTTCTTTTATTCCCAAAACTGTTTTGTCCTGTCTCGTGGAACGGTAACTATTTTCCCATTGTAATCATGATTCCTGGTTCGGCTCCTTTAGGGACTTTGAAATATTTTGTTTTCCTTCGGGAGAATCCCTAAAGGACCCGCAAAGTTGTCAACGACAGCCGTGGGCTGGGAACTTTTGGTTAATGTACCAAATCAAACACCTTTATAATATATGTGTAGTATTATACAACATGCAATGTACAAATGCATGCAAAGATCCCCAATGCATTTTTTTAATTCTGAAATTATAAATCCTGTTCTTTACAAACATTTAAGTACAGAACGGCGAGGTCAAGTTTTTATATCAGGGGTATGGGTAACAACTTCAATTATTTTCGCACAAATGAGAGTGGCGTATATATCAATGAGTTTGTAATGTAGTCTACTTAAATGTGCACGTGATCACGTTTTGTAATTTTGAAGTACCGCGTGGTATGTACAACTGAGAATAATTAATTGAACGTTAAATGTAAAACAATAACTCGGTTCGGGCACCTGCCAATTCAAAAATGAATCATTTTCTTCGACTCTTGCGGAAGTATATACCCAACTCGGTGAGGAGTTATTTCACATTGTACCCGCCGGGCAACTAAGGACGCTGAAATTTTTCATTTCCGGTACATTACGAGCGCATGCAAACTTCAAACTTTATTTCTATTTCGCCAGAAGTACACATATTCCAAACTTGGTGCTGCTATCTGCTTTCAATCAGGAGTTGTAGCGAATTTAAACATTTCGGATCCTGAATCAGGTCCAATGGACATGTCTCCACCGAGTTCCCCCGTAACTCATCAATAAGCATGAATTCTAGTTAACTCCATGTGCATCTATTATGCAAAAAATGCTCACAGGATATTATTCAGTGTGACCAGCCGATTCCAATGCAATCTCAAATATCTTATTCTTAAAGGTACAATTACATTCTAAAATTCTGTTATTCTAAAATTATTTTGCACATGCTCTCCCATTTAATTTTTTCTCCCACGTATATGGCTTCATTATCTTGAATCCTAGAGATAGTTTCCATAGAAGAAAATGCGTAACTATGCTCCACGTATGTTTCCCAAAAAACAAGAACTTGCGTGAAAATGTTTTTCTTGAATTGAAAAAAAATTCCTTAAGAATTACTTGTAACTAGTAAATACTATAAACCAGCAGAACTCAAAATCTAAACTAAAATACTGCCATCTGAAGGTTTTTTAACCAAGGATAACCTCAACCTCAGTTGCAGGGTAACAAGAAATTTTTTATGCAAAATGACAAAAAAATATCCAAAAGTATAGATTTAAGAAAATATTTCTTCTGTCATCTTGCAACAAAACAAGTTAAGATCAAGACCTCTTTAGGCATCTCTTGGTTAAGATGTTAACATAACATAGACTTGAACATAATAGCTAGAGCAGCTCGACAACGAATAGGAGAGCTTTATGGCCAACTGCTTACCGTCAGCACGTTTATCAATCAGTAATCAGTGGGGACAACTGAGATAAAGCAAAATTGCAAATATGTATACCAAAAATGTTAACAATTACAATGTCATGTTTTTGTTTGCTAAATATTGGTCACTAATATTAATAATATTTTTACTTTTGTGGGTGGCGGAAAAGCAACTTCGGATGTGTTGCTATTTATTATTGTAAACTTTACTATATTTGCCAATGTGACCACTTATACTTTTGGGCGAATATTATAGATCATGATGATGACTCTGACCTTAACCTTAACCATGATCATTTTGATTGATCACTGCACCACATGTTTTACCAAATGAAGTACTTTAGCATTTCATGTTATTATGACTGTGTGCTGTACTGTATAGGCATTTAAATGGAGACTGCAGTTAAATTAATCTTTATGATCACAATACCATCATTACCACCAACTGTAGCCATGATAGCAGCGAGAAAGATCACGTACGCAGCCTGAAAAATCCAAAATTTGCTCACGTAGCCTCAGCCATGCAGTTTTCATTTTTCACTGAAAGTTGGATGACAGGAAGAAATAAATACGTTTTTACTATTGTATTTATGTTCAAATATTTATGCTTAATTAGCATTAGAGGAACGTAAAACACACATTGTCCATCAGTATGTAGTCTACGTATGTACCTAAAGAAAACATTCTCATAAAATATTAAACCTATCGATGAATGAATTACGATATCCTCTATGCACTTTCTATGCAGTAGTAATTAGGTCTCATTCCACTATGAGTGAGTGTTACTCACTAAATTTACTTCCTATCGACTACGTAATTATAATACCTACATAAGTTATTACTCCTGTATGTCATATTGGCAACGGCAACATGCGCTAACCGGCAGGAGTAATGCAAATATTATGAAGTAGACGTTAGTTGACGTAGATTGTTGGCATTATTGGTCGTGGCTGGAGACAAACTATTTTTCCTACACGAAAACACTCAACATTTGCCCGTAATAAATATTGGTCTAATCATTTTTTTACTAATGTCAGATCACGAAACCTTTTGTACTTGGTCACGTCTTACACTCTCAATTTTGATTCAAAGTTCAAAACAGGTAAACAACTGTTCATTTACAGCCATTAACTTTTTTATATTTAAAATGCCAATTTGGCTACTTCTTATTTACCTGAAATATACATATCGAAAACACCGGATAAAGAGGTTTTGTTTTGCACGATAAATCTGAACAAACATCCACTTGGTCTGTCTCTTTGTACGTCTCGGACCGTAAATGAAGGACTATAAAAATGACCGTCAATTTGAAAAGATGCATACATTCCAAGAAGCAGCCTTTTCCAAACTACAACTATTCAGTAAGATAAGCTGATTTACAGC
>JAHZMZ010003728.1:0-10492 GCA_027743805.1 Lepidocyrtoides sp. E14 | reverse complement strand
GCCGGGGGTTGAAGGGGCAAATTTGAAAATTCCGCCGGGGCGTCCTTTCGATCATTTACGGTAATAATAATAATAATAATACTGGCAAAAAAGTACTTTAATGTATGTAGAGTGGCAGTGGTGGCGGCGGCGGGCAGCAGCAGCAGCAGGCAGGCTGCTTACAATAAATTTTATTACCTATGTACTTGTAACATGGCCATGGACAAGTGGGAGTCTGATGGCAACCTCATGGCTATTTTTTTCTATTCATGTTCTCAATCTTTTACCCACCTATCTGTCTCCTTTTGTATTTGATTTAATATCTTATTACAAGCAGAAAAGATTCTTACATATGAGCACCTTTTGAGTGATCTTATGGATAGCACACAGCATTTTACTGCTGTGCTACTACCACCATCACTATCTCTGCTACTACTACTACTATAACTACTCTACCAAAGCTAAATACAAAGGGCATGAACATGAATCATGTGGTGTAAAATTAGAAATGAAAGAGAAAAAAAAAGAATACGAATAGGAAGAAAAAAAAGTTATCAAAATACCCATCAGTAACAGCAGCTCAACTTATACATCCAAGTCAAACCATCCATGCAATAATGTGAGTTAGTAGTAAGAAAGAAGCATGTGGATTGTAGAATAAGAGTTTCATGATGCGAAACTATAGCTTCAAGGTACTTCCTACTACTATTATTGGCTCTCTCTCTCTTTCTCTTTTCCATCCCTTTTATCATTTGACTGGAAGGTAGAAAGAAGAAAAAAAAAGTGAAAAAGAAGAATAGCAAACACGCTGTGTGCTTTCTCTACTACTTCTTCACGTTAGTTTACTCTTCTTCGGTAGCGCTACTACACTGGTGATGGTGGCGTGCATGTTCTATTAAAACAGACATGTTAAGAGAGAGAAAGAGTAAAAGACACACACACATTTACCACACGACACAACTGCTACAACTACTTGGACTGTTGGTTAAAAGATATATTTATAACAAGAAACAGCTGTGGCTCTTCTGATGATGTCAGTCTTCAGACAAAGTGCCACTGACGACTAAATGTAAGCAAACCAGAAACGAGACCAAAGGCAAACTAACGCAGGGAAATCAGAAAAGAGTGAGAAAGGGCAAATGCCATCATGAGTTTTAGTCATGGTTTAGCCATGTTTTTTTTATATGTGCAATGTCTGTGTGTACAAAAGAGCCATGTTGTAAATGCGATGTGATGTGTTGTAAAAAGTAGTAGTGAAGAGGAAGTAAAAGTACATATGTTTGCATACATCAATCCTAACCACTCTTATGCCATGCCATTTCTCCGGTAATAATAGCGGACATTAGTTATGGTAAAAGTCAAGTAAAGCAATGTGTTGTATTTAAAGACTTATCCGGACTCTACTTCACCACCACTACCACTACTACAACAAACCCAAAGAAATATTATCCACTGACACATACACACATTTTCTCTAATAATAATGGGCTTCGTTTATGTACGTGTAATGTGCACAATATACATGCACAAAAGGCACACACAGATGCTAGTTGTTCAAGCTTTATTTGACAAAGTTTCTGGCCTGGATTGAAAATTACTACTTGTGTAGTGTTTGAAGATACATTTTTTTATAAAAGGGAAAAGTAGACGCTTACCAACAAGCTGATGATGATGGTGGAATCAAGTGTTCATGTGTGTAACCAATTTTTTTTCTTGCTCTTTCTGCTCAATCATGTGTACTTCTCACATAGCCATTTAACATGTGTGAAGATAACTTGAATGAGAGTGTTTTACTTGCTTAAAGATGCTAAAACATTCTCCTGATAGGCACACCCGTAGTAGCAGTAGTATTAGGAAAAGAGAATTGATCATGATGACTTTTGATGACGACTAGTCAGAGAACCTAGACAAGAGACATATGGAACAAGCCAAAAAAAATATGTATAAAGATGTGTGTGTTGTTGTAGTGAGAAGTTTTAGGAAAAAGCAAAAATATCCTTATTGGATTGGACTGCCATTTTGAACAAGAAACTGTAACTTTACTACTAATGGCTTTTTTCCTTGTTGTTACTCCGTTTCCTCATCTTCGTGTGCGGTTGCAAAACTCAAACATGTACTCCAATTTTCTTTTTTTTTCTTCTATTCTCACCTAGTAGTAGCAAACTAAAGATACATCGACAATATATGTAGAGAGTCTGACGTCCATTCTTCATTCTCTCTCGAAAAAAAAAACTATTTTTTTCTAGAAATGCTAGCAGATTTTTTTCAGTGTACAGTTACTACCTCAGTAAGTGAATTGCCTTTGGGTATTTTTGGGTATGTTACCTAATCCAACAACTGAAAGTAGTAGTAGAAAAGGCAGTATTAGCAAAAGTAGCAGACGGGGGAATCACACACAAGCTGCTGTCAACAAAAGTGAAATGACGGGAAATAGATGGACTATTAGCACAATCGGTGAAATTGTAGATGAACGCGCGCGGTGAAATGTTTTTTCTCTTTGCCTCAAAAACTACTACGTGGCAAATTGTTAGTTTTTGGTCTTATATTGTATTCTTATAGGTCGGGTTTTTTTTCTAGAGAAAATTGTTTTGATGCATTAGGCAAAAGAAAAGAGTAAGCTTCTCGGTGGCTATGTAAATATTCCATTTATTCAAGTGTACTTACCATTAGCAATAAACGAGAGAGGAGTAAGCGAGTGTTTCCAGAGACTAGACCAGATTCATCTATTATTGTAAAAGTAACAATGATTTGGCAACCGTATTATTTTCCCTTGCAATAATATGTAATAATATATGCATTGCTGAATCTAAATGCATCCACTCGCTTGGATAGCTACATGCATAATGTGCAATTTGAGCATTTTGTTTTCTTGTAAAAACGGTTGTATTTTGGCTTTGGTTTAATCTGGCAGACTAGGCAGACGCGTAATTCGCCTTGTCTTTTAAATTGTATTGTAGAGTTCCAAAAATTATGCATAAAATGGAGAGAAATGAAGCGACTTTCATCTAATGTAATTTTCTGCAACTGTGTGGTTATATTCTTTAGAGTAGAATATATATGGCAGCGAATCGAATAAAAAGTTGTTTGGTATATCATGATAAGCAGTCACCACTCCATTACAAGTAACATCAGTCACTTTTCTTTAAAAGTGAGCAAAAAAAACTTGGTACTTTATGCAGAACAATTCGATTGGAAAACAGAGTGTACCAAAAGACGCCGCGCAGAATATACCCTTGTGTACGTAGCAATGGAAAAATCGGGAAAAAATAGGAAAAGTCGGCACATTTATTATTTTCCCCTGACACTCGACCTTTTTATCGTTGTGTTGTTGTACCACACTAAGGGAATGCAAGGGAAGAGTGCAATTTATTTCCTTTCTTGATCCTCCTCCTTCTTCCTCCTCTCCCTTTATTTCCGTCACAACTTAAAACCTGTATTTGTTTTGGTGAAAGTAGAAATAAAATCAAGAAAGAGTAACATTTTGCAACGAAAGAGAACTTGGAAGGAGGAGAATTGGGGAAGATATTTTTCACAAATGGCAGCTTTTTCAACGGCGCATTGCAGTTTTTTCATACTAAATGATTGACAAGTGACAACGACAACAAATACAAATGTGAAAATGTTGAATAGGCGAAGAGATACTCCCTTGTAGTCACTCGTCAGACACCAATATATTATTTTTATACAATGCTGAGTCTTGACTTGAATGATGGCGACTTTCCAATTTTTTACTCACCCCCATCAAATGCCCGTCTCGAGTCACCCTTCTCAAAAAAATTTTTTTATACATTTTAGAAATAACTACTGAATATTTAAAAATAGAACAATTTATTTTTCGGAGAAATAGTATGTTACAAGTTCCACATTAAAAAACAACAACCCTTGCAAAAAATTAATGTAACATTAATACCCCTACATAAAAACCACAATAAAATGAGACTCAAACACACTTGCTGTGACTTGACTTGGCATTTCCCCTCCGAAAACTATAGGCCTTTCACTAGAATACAAACTGGTACTTATAGCAGCTGGCAACATGCACAAAAATTTTAACAGAATAACTGGAAAACAGACCAAAAAAAATGAGAAAATTCTCATATAAGGGGCAGACAGTCAAGAACAACTATTAATCCAAAATAATAAAGATGTTCATGAAAAAAGCTGTAGTAGTGTATCTTAACAATCGTCCCGCTGGTATTATTATTACTATGTATTATGTTATTTAGCAGTAACAGAAGTATCTAACTGCTTGAAAACAGTAGTGTACCACCATGTCACCCACCGCCGCCGCCACCGCCAAAAAAGATAGCTATTATTACACAGTTGGTTTTATTACTTAAGCCCGCACATTACAAGTCCTCTTTATAAGGCAGAAAGAAGAGAAGGAAAAAAAATCTCATCAAAGGATCAAATGACGAGAGGGAAAAGGCATAAGCAGAGACGCAAGAACTTGCTGCATGGAACAGACGAGAACATCTTACGTATTAAGACGATCGTGATGCCAAGAAAAAAAAGAGAAAAGAGTTGTGAAAATTCCTTCATTCCTTAAAGTCCTTCTATTCCTGTTTTCACTACTTCTCTAGTACTTACTTTGTCCCCTTAGGATCCTTTTTTCATTTTTGTCAATGTTGTCGTTATTATGAAACATTACGTATACCATATATACCTATATATGTAGGTTGTTTGGTTTTTTAGTGTATTTTATATATATGTATTTTACATCTACTGCTATTTATTTCGTGGCAGCATCAAACCGGATGTATGAATGTATATATAAAAATATTACATTTGATGACGATGTACCTTCCGTCCCCTGTCGTATTTACTAAAAATACATAGTAAGTTTTATAAGCGTATAGGTACACTATCAAGAATGGTCCATTTTTTATAATTTAGTTGGACCTACTTATAAAGGTCCTGTTGAAAAGTTTAGAAATAGCAAGCCATTTCAGCATTTTGTACTTTTTTGTCGCTGGTAGGAAAGCAATATTATGTACACATTTTTCTCGTACTCCATTCCATATTGTTTGTTAGCTGTACTATTTGAAGTGTTTTTTATACATTTTACTACCACCAGAAACTAGTGAAATGGATAGCATTTATTTTTTGTCGAAAATGCTACTAAAAATCTAATGATTTTCCATTGACTTCCTTTTTACTCCTATCCTCTTTTTTTTCTTTTCAACTTTTTCACTGGGTTTCTTCTCCTCGGCTGATATTATACTCGTACACTTTTTTTTTCTTCTAGACTAGAATAATAATAGAAAAGTGAGTGATGCATGTGGGTAGTGAATGTGTGCGTGAGTGAAGAAACTGTGGAGAGAAAGCAAAAGTAAAAACATAAACGAAATGTTGAAAAAGTCGTCTCATTGGAGAAAACAGGGAAGAGAGAGGGAGAGAAAGAAAGAGAGTAAGTGAAAACACGATAGGCTATGAACTGGGTGATTTTCTATTTTGAAGGACCATTTACCCGACTCCTATATACTTTGTTATGGTACTTTTCTTTGAAGGAAAAGCTGCTATTATTCTTTCAGTAATGTTTTACCGCGACGGTCGTCGTGGAATGATGTGAATGCAATGTGCCTTGGGCAGAGAAGATGCAGGAAACATACCATTATAATAGGGTAGGTATACTTGGTAAAATGTCGGGTCTTGTTCACATATCACGTACATGTCTATCCACTCGTTTAGTACCTACCTGCCCATTTCACATTACATGTTGTACTGGTTTCTCCTTATTTTTTTCTATTTGACGTCTCTTTCAAAAACCATTTTCACATATCTTGCATGCCTTCTTCCTTTCTCTCTCCCTTCCGTACTTTACAAGAGTCGTATATATGGCAGCGGTAGTAATAATAATAGTTTCACCGCCATTATTAGTGTTCACTTCAATTGTCGGCGGACATCATCATCAGCATCGCGTCAACCCGAGAACAGTTAACTGCTGTTTCTCCAGTTTACAGTATTATTATCACAATAAGAAGCAAAGACATTTGTTGAGAATTTTTATGTATGTGTCGTTTCATACGTATTTATAGCGGCGGCAGTCAGCCAACAGGAAAATCAGCAAAAATGTGTAAAATAGAAGAAAAAAAAACGCAAGACTACTGCTGAAAATACAAATGGCAGTAATGTGCTTAGGCACACATACGTGTCATTGTTTTTTGGCCTAAATACTTTTTAAAACTGAAAATGCTTACATGGACGGGTTGAAAGCCAAGATGATGATGGTCTTTAAAAAAAATATTGGAGTCATGGAGGAATTGGAGTCCTAGTGTGTAAAAAAAGAGAAAGCAAAAAAATACATGTTTGTGTGACAATACACACACAGCTAACAGTTAAAACGGCAGTACAAGAAATTGAGAAACGGGAAACAGATAGTATGAAGAAAGATAAAAAAAACTCGCAAAAACACATGGTGGTAATGATGGTGACGTTGATGGCAAATAGATAAATAGATAATAATGACGTTCTCTGTTTTTTTTTGCCAGTAGAACTCAGGGATGATGTTGGTTTTATGTATGTGGAAAAAGTTGGATAGGTACTTTTGCTTCCTTGTAGATGCATTCCTTGATTGCGGCTCCATGGGCTTGTCTCTTACTCCTTTCATTTTTCTTTAAAAAGAAAGTCAAAGTCTCAAAGACATACAATCGCATTGCTTTTATAACAATAGATAACAAAAATGATTTTTTTCCATATTACTTTGGTCGCCTGCCATCTTCTTTTCTTGGAACAACTTATTGAAGAAAAGTAACATAATAATAATATGAGGAGATGTGTTTGTGTGCTACTGCTACTTACCAATGGTAAGTACTCATACGTGTACATCCTACACAATTACTTCAGAATCACTAAACTGTTCAACATTGTGTGCGAAGTGAAAAGGGAAATACGTATACACTATAAATTGTTGTTTGAACTCAAGCCATTGTGAAATCAACTCGTTCTTCTATTTGCTAATTTTGAGCATGCCTTGTGGGAACTTAAACCGGCAATTTTAGAAATCATTGGAAAGTTTGTAACAACAGTCAGCTAAAAATTTATACTCTGGTTTAGATTCACAATAATTCACATGTATTATAGGTCTATTCCCTGGCTACTTTAATGGCAGCATGTTCTGCTGAAATCTGCAACAAGCATATTTTTTGGTTTGCACTGATTGTGAGTTTTCATTGTATGCTTACGCGATGATGATGATGATGACGATGATGGCATGATTGGTGTATGACTTTTTGAATGGGAGTGTTGCCAGCGGCTTTGAAAAACAGAGTAACTGACAGTGAGTGAAGTGGAGAAGAAAGAAAGTATAAACGAAGAGAAGGGGAAGAGTTGAATGAATGAATGAATGTTTTTGTGCAACATGAACAAAAAAGTAAGAGAAGAGGTGAAGAGAAAGATTGAGTTTCTTCCGCTTAAATTTAATTGATTTTCATTACTTTATATATGGAACACTCAGGGTAGGAACTTTTTTGAAGATGAAATAAAATAGTGTGCAATGAAGACTTGAGTGGTTTGCTGTCTTCTTCTTGGCGGAACTATACCAGGTAAAAGTAGAATCGTAGCATGCATGGATGTCTTCATCTTAAACTGAAGTAGTGTTTGAAAGGTTTCACGTTTTTCACTTTGGTTTTCACAAAGCGTTGTGGTACTTTTGAGTTAAATTATAGGACAATAAATAAATGGGCACAAATAATCAAATAATATATTATGAATCTACAAGCATTGTATAGCAATCTCAAATAGAAATGGAATGGCGCATTCAAAAACCGATTGTGTCTGGACAGAACTGTCCAATTTTTCATCATTTTTTAAATTTAATTACATAAATAGTAGGTTATGTATTGATGCAAACTTGGATAAGATAAAATAATACTGTGAAATAAGGTATTGTTAATTAATTATCTTGTTAACAGAGCTGGATCACACGAAGATGAACGCTGCGTTGTTTGAAAAGGGCACACTTTTCATTAGAAACAAGGACATTTTTGGAAAGAAGCTGCTTATCTTTAAGGCAAAGCATCACCAAAAAGGAACGATGGACATGGATCAACTTCAAAAGTTTATTGTGTATTACTTTGAGCGAATCGAAAGGTGAGTTACTCACGGCACATTTTTAAAAAGTTGTGGATATAATAATTATGGATTGACCCACACAGATATCCAAATTGCTGTTCCTAGTTATGGGACCGATTCTGACCCTCTGTCAACTTTTTGATAGACATAATTAGTCTCTGAATTGATGTTTCATGGTAGTTCATATTCTAGTCTAGAATAATATATCCTTTCAAAAACTTTCTGTCAAGCATCTTTCGTAGACCTGACTCGAATAAAAGGATAATTTACTTTACTTTCCAAATCAGTCTGCATGTTAGCAAACTGTGTGTAGGTATCAGCGTTCTCTGAGAAAACCATTGGCCTGTATTGTTAGCACATGCAGTAAACAATTTACAAGAACCCAGCCAACTGTATTTGATCAGAGTTTTGGCTTGTCTGACTGTTGTTTTTGGTTAGTGCTTGATCATCCGCTAAACGAATAAAATCGGCCTATACACAGACGAAAAGAAGTTGTCATGAATCGAGATTCAAAATCAACCAAAAGTCTGCTGTTTACTCTAGAGCTGTGCTATTGATGCTACATTGCTTTTCTGCTAGTGAATGGCAGGAAGTAGAGCACAGACACGAATGACACTCGCACAAACAAAAAGTCCTTTCTTTTCTTTACAGTCAATCCGTTGTTGTTGCTGCTGACATGTAGAAAAATGAATGTGAATCCATTTTGAATGTTTGGATTCTCTCTCTCTCTCTCTCTTTCCCTAAGATTTCCCTGCTACTTGGTTGGTTTCACTGAAATCGGGGAGAAAGTCCCTGTGTGTTTGTGTGTGTGTGCTAAAGTGTATACACTCTACCTCTTTCAAGGGAAAAACAAGCAAGCTTTTATTTTGGCATCATATTCATACGATAACGATTTGTTTGTTTTCAAAGATTCCCTTTTGAAGCAGAAAACGAAGGGAGATGTGAAGTCAAAACAATCTTTTCTCAGCCATCAGCCAAACAACTCTACACTTTTAGTTGAAACTCAAATCTATTTGTGCATCCTAAATACACTGTAGAAATCAATTTGAGACAGAAGATGCTAGAGAGATGCTTTCAATGACTGACTGATTCTTCAGCTTTTTTTTGTTTTCATTGCTCAAATTCCATTTCAAGGCTGTATGCGTAATAATAAGTAGTTTTTTTTAAACATTTGATGAGAAGTAAACAACTCTTACTTCCTCGTTATTACTGCCTTTACAAATCCTTATTGAGATGTAGGAGAACATAAAATATTCTCTATTTGTTCATTGAAATTTGTGTTTGTTTCTTCAAATTGCTAAAAAGAGAAATAGATAAAAGATACATAAGTGTACAGAAGATGCATTGGTAAATTGCACAAAAATACAACACGTGTTTTACTTTTATTTTTTTCGTTTTCAGGGAGTCACGAAGTGATCAAATTTCTATTATATTTGATATGAAGGATACCGGTAAGCCAGTCTTTAAAATATTATCCTCTGTAACGATGATTGACAAGAGATTGGCAAGTAATTTATAAAATGATGATTATTTTATATTTTGTTTTTTTAGGTTGGCAAAACATGGACATGGATTTTGTTCGTTACCTTATAACACTTTTGAAGACGTATTATCCATACTTTGTAAACTATGTGAGAATATTTTCCTTCATTGATTTACTTTTTTCTAGTTGCAATATAACTAATATTAGTAATTTATTACTAGCTGCGCTCTACGTAAATTGTAAATGTTCAGATATTATGCATGTAAAATATTTTCTGTAAAAGTAGTCCATTGTTAATAATAGATTAACTATATTTGCAGTTGATGATTTTCGAAATGCCGTGGCTGCTAAATGGTAAGTACTACAACAGCCCTATTAATGAATGCAATAAATACTGCTTTTAGAAATGAAAAAATCTTTTAAGTTTGTCTTTAGCCCCAACCAGCTGCAAATTAGGTTTCTTTTTTCTTTTTGTTTCATTTTGTTGGCTGCTTTCTTTATGTACACAGTTGTGAATTTGCTGATCATGTAACTTAGTAGCTTGACAGCTTATTACAGTGTAAATCCCGTCTTTTTATGGAACTAGGACTTTGCCTTGTAATTGTAGCCTCCTATAAATGTTTGACACACTTTGTCCTCTTTTTTTGCTTCTATTCTGCAATGAATATCCATTAAAATTGTGCAAGTCCAATATCCGCATTGAATTCTTGTCGTGTAACCAAAACTGACAGGCAAGAATCCCTGTCTCTTTCTTGTGTTCAGCTTTTTTTTTGAAAGACAAGAGATTCTACTCGTCCACCAATATCCACTTTATATCTCTACGTGTATATAATTGTACGTGATGGAACGTTTCAAGCTATATATACGGAAGCGTGATTGGTCTATTCTGTAGTGAAAAAAAATACAAAGAATATGTTTGCAAATGTAAGACTAAAGGTGTGATACAAAGTGGGTGAG
>JAHZMZ010003727.1:0-10250 GCA_027743805.1 Lepidocyrtoides sp. E14 | reverse complement strand
ACGTTACGGGTGTGTATATCCCAATATTGTAAATCAACTGAAGGCCAGTGCTAGGCATATTCACTAGATTTAGCCAAACCTTTGAGAAAAATTGGAATAATACTGGCTTTGTAAATCTTTCGGACATACAGACAAGCCAAAAATCACTACTTTCTACTCTCTAGTTATTTTACTGCGGCTATTCAACATACCTCTGAGATGAAATACAGCAAATTTATTACTTTACTCAGCCTCCTCATCACGATAGAATTGCATTTCTGGATAAGGAAAATGGTGATGTTACAACATTTATATTAGTGCACACATTGAACATTGGTAATGTATCCCTTGGCCTTAAACACATATATTTGTGTTTTTACTTAGAATTCGCCAATTTGCCAGCAAATGCATCAGAAATATGGAATTTCTATAATCGTGGTTTATGCAACTCATATAATGATGATATAACCTGCTCCACGTTTTGCTTTCCTCTTCAGTTTATCAGGGAAACAAAGGAAAACATCTGAAATAATTGAACGTTACAAAACCCGTTGAACAGGCAATAATAGTGAAATGTATAAATACTCATGGTCTGTTATGTTACATTTTTTGCATCTTATTGTGGAGAAAATTTACCGCTTTCACGTTCACGTCTTCACTTTTGAACACGAGAAACCATGCATTTATAGGGCTGAAATTTATATGTAAAATAGACTAAACTAAAATTAGAACAGTTCACACAAATTCGCCTTTAGCATAACATATTATTTAATATTGGTTAGTTTTTGCATGGCCGGAGGTGCAAATGGTAAAGTAAATGCAAGGGGAACTTACAAGTTATACTGTTGTGAAGTGTGCAGTAATGATAGTCTTTTTAAAGCATAATATTATTGAAGGAAGGATATTATGTATTTCACTTCCAGATACTCCACGTGCATTACACAGGAAATAAATTATTTTCTTTCTAAAGTTCACCTTGTATTATTTCACCTGTACATTTTTACCAAGTATGCATTGAGTTTAATAAACAAACTCAATTCAGAAAATCAAGTGTATTCAATTCAATTGAAGAGTATGAAAACGTACTTTTCCAAACCGAGTTGGAAGGGTAATGTATACTCCTATCACACTCAATCCCTCAAGAAGTACTATTTAAGGTAGTGTAAAGCCTTCTGAGTTTACTTGGAGCTATTAGCACCGATGGAAATTAATTTGAGTAAAAAATCACTATGTAGTTTTTAATGTGAAATTAATCGATTTTTCATTCCGGCCTTTTCACTCAACCTCCATGCAAACAGTGAAACAGAACAAAACGACTTTTACAGAAGAGGTCACGCCCCACGTACCTGAGAATTTACAAAAAAAAGTTCCGTTTTTCATTCTCATTCTGAGCGGGAAATTTTGGTGAGAGAGGTGCAGTCATCAGCAGTTATAATGGCAGCCGAGTAAAAACATATGAGTTCTGTTGTGCCAAGAACCTTTAATTGAGTTTCAAATAGTGCTTAACTTTCCGAAAAAAAATTCTTGTACGTCAGGAGAATAGAAAAATAAATGGATTACACGAGGAAAACTCCACAATACAAATGATTCACAGTAGTAATGCCTTACCTCTGACTGCTTTCTACTCTTCCTTTAGCACAGCAAGTATTTGTAGTTACAAAAAAGCTAGTTTTTTTATTCTCCCTTCCACTTATTTCGACCATGGCCCCGTGAAGATGGCTTATGACTCGGGTATATATTTGCTCACTACTTTCAGAAAACGTTGTCGAGTCACTGTGTAGTAAAAATAGTGAAAGTTTTGGTATAAATGATGATGGCATGTGTATGTTACCGACTCGTCGTAAATAAAGCTTTTCCGCTTGTGTTTCTGCTAATCTCATTCTTTTTCCGTTATTTTTCTACTTCGGCTCAATCAAGGGCACTCTCTCAACTAAATCCGATTATGAAGTTGGCTCCTGTGTAGTACTTTTTTCCCAATGTTGCCTTGTACAGGAAAACATTGTGGGGATTTTTGGCATATAACAGAATGTACGACTTATTTTTTGCCCTTTATTATTTGTACTCCTTCTTTCAAAAAGGTCGTACAACTTGAAAAGTCCATGCAACGAAATTTAGAAACGTTGACGGAAATACTAGCTTTTTCGAACTATTAGAATTCTTGAAATTACTCAAACTGTGGATGGAGATCGGTAAGCATAAATTTAACTGTAGTAAGCTTAACAACATCATACAATTACATACGACAGGACACTGTCTGAAAGTCTGAAATGGTCAAACTTGTTTTTTACACATGCATGGCGAAGACTTTCGTGCAGAATTTGTCCGAATTAGGGACACAAGTAATTAAAATGCTTCTGCGAATAGGACTTCCATTATTACTATACATAAGTGCTTTAACCATCGTTTGAAAACACTTTGTGTCTTGATTTTTTTTGGTAATCGTTTTTCTATCAAAGATTTTTCACAATCAGTGGAAACAAATTAAACGAAACTAGCCGTGCGCTTCAGTGGCCAAAGAACATGTCTTCAAAAGATGAAGCCATTTCGTTTCAAGATCTTTTTTTATATTTATATAAGTATCATTTAATGCAAGAGTGTAGAATCTCCTTTTTGTTGATATTGGACTTTATATTGTAGCTAAAACAAAATGCTTTATTCTTAGAATGACTTTTCTTTCTTCCTATTAAAAGAATCAAATAAAGCTCTCTGCTGGTAATTATTTCCAGCTAAACAGGAAAAAAAATGTATGTTCACTCTGACCAACTCTGACAAAGTAGACGTAGGATATTATAAGCTGCGTTTAAGACGTCGATCTTTGCTTTGTTTTCTTACAGACAACGCAATGTTAAGCTAATTCCCGTTGTATTTAGGTAAATGTCTTTCCCCAGAAATTTATCTTCAAAGGAGGACCACGTACAGTCAATGGTCATATTCTGCTCAAACTAAACTACTAGTTCGTAAACTGAAATGAAAGTCGGATTTGAAGAAAGGAAAGTCAGAAGTATAATTTCCTTGGCTAACCCAGCGTACATTTCAGAGGATTCCATTGGTGGTTTCGTTTTTTGCTACAACACCATGAAATGTCTTTTGTATTATCATTATATAGGTGTCACTACAGAGAGAAAGAAAGAATACAAGTGTGCACTCCATATGCCTATCCGCTTCACCATGAGATATATGAGACCGGAAGCTTATCCCCCTGAACGGGAAGTCTAACAATAAGTACGTGTAATTCTACTGCACTTGATATTTCTCCAGTTACCTCCACAAAAAAACCCAAGAGCATGCCCCAAAGCATTATCCTTCGCTTCATAAAGCTTAAGAAGAAATAGTAGAGTTGCATATATGTGTTCCGATACATTAAGGCAGCGTTAGTTATATTATACGTCTCATGTTTTTTCCACTCAGGATTGGAGGAGAACTCTTAATGTGCCCATTCTACTAATACTACGTGGTTTAGTATAAGTATTTACAGTGA
This sequence comes from Lepidocyrtoides sp. E14, assembly GCA_027743805.1. Classification (NCBI taxonomy): domain Eukaryota; kingdom Metazoa; phylum Arthropoda; class Collembola; order Entomobryomorpha; family Entomobryidae; genus Lepidocyrtoides; species Lepidocyrtoides sp. E14. Next base: position 6,793 of record JAHZMZ010003727.1, on the reverse strand, counting down.
ACATATGCATTACACAAGTCGCACATAATGCTCCTTCCTTCAGTACAAGAATGGTTTATTCAGAAGCTTTTTTTTCTTGACCAAAGTTCTGGGAAACGACAGCAGCAGCACTGTGTGTAGGTATGGACATCAAACAGTCTGTTACTCAAACGGAACACCAAGTACTCTTCAAAATGTGCATGCTATACGTTTCTGAAAGGCCTATATCAAACGTCGTTTATTATTACAGAATATTAAAGACGGTTTAACATAACTTACGTACCTACTTCAGTAATGTTCGTAAGTAACCACAAATGAATGTCAAGGATCGCAAAAGACACTGTAAATGCGAGTTTGCATTTGTGACACTAACGTCCATGTTCTTGGGAAAAATTGTAATGCGATCAATTTGGGCCTTTCCTTTCCTTCTCGTAAGTCGGATTTCGGAGAAAACTAGCATAAAAAATTGAAGTATATTTTTGCATAATGCATATTTAATGCATTTTTTACATACCTAGTAATCAGATTTGAAAAAGAAATAACGTAGGGTTCCAATAGGTGTTTAAAATTTAACGGAAAAACAAATTACAAATATTATGCAAAAAGTTTTGATACTATTTATTAGCATCAAGACAAATTAAAAGTCATAGCTGGCAGAGGTGAATGTACTTTACCACCACCCCAGCATCAACTTTTTACAACCTTAAGCCATGTATTTAAAGGACGCATATTTGTACATACATGGCATTTCCTATTCTAGCGTATAGTGTTTCGAAAATAGCATTAAACAATTGACACGTCTAACTCTTCTCACTAGCAACAGCAACTGGCAATCTCCTTCTTTATTGACGTGACGTGTGCTTTCTTTGACTCGCTGCGCCGCTACTTCCTTCCGTGGTGTGGTGCCAGCCAACTCTTTCCTTTGCAGAGGAACATGCATCTTACTTACTTTCTCTTACAGATCTGTCATATAGGTAATGCTGGTGAAACGTGGGTTGTGACAGGAAAAAAGTTTTTAGATAAATGCTAGCTTTCCTCGTTTTAGTTCAGGACGACGACGACGACGACGACGACAACGACGCATTGTTGTTGTAGTCTTTCCTCTCCTAGTCTCAATGACAAATCCTTCCTTAGAATATGAGTGTACGATGCCGATACGAAACCATCCTTCAGATATCACAATGAAACATTCAGCAGAGTATGAGCCAAACAAGCGACTGCGACGGCTTTCCCGAGACCTTAATCCTTCCTTCAAAGTTTCAATTTAAGCCTGCAAAATGGAATGAGAAAATGTTTTCCCTGAATCACGGCGCAGCTGTATAAAAGAGCATATACGTTTAAGTTTATATATCCACCACGCAACAAACACAGATTCTTAGTACGTATGTCTTGGGAATCAAGACCTTCTCTTATGGTAGAGTACCTAAAGAATGGTGATGGTGATACCTATCACTTAATTTGTGTTAAGCTCTCTTAATGCCACTATTGCTGCGGAATGGCTGCTCGTCATCTTGCGCTGCTGCTACGTTTGGGTTAATTGCTTTGTTCAGGTGTATTGTACATTATTACCTTTCCAGGTTTTTCAGAGAGGAGTTCCAGCAGGCAGTACACTTTATTCACCGTCTTGTTACATTGTGTTGTATAGAATTAATTTTCTCCATGAAAAGCGACTTGTAGATAAGTAGGTGAAAATATGATGTCCTTGATATTCAATTGTTAAAGGTAAAGTAAGTCAAATCTCTTAAGCTTGTTGGCGTTGGTAAGTCCTATAGGTATATATATAAGATTTGATGAGCAAAAAAACCTTGTTTGAAATACCTAAATATAAATGTACCTATATACGGTTATCTATCTTTTTAAGCGTTATTCTCTGAAAATGCTTTTTTGTGTGCTAAATCCATGATTTATGTCAATATATATGCGTCAAATCTTTAAAATGCTTTGTGAAATTTGCGTCTTCTTTCTACTTTCAGTTTCCTTAAGCGGATTGATTCTTCCTTCTTTTTTTAAAGAAAAGTTAACTTGCAAAAATTCAGTTTGTAAAACTTTTTCTTTGTTTACAAAATGAACTTGAAGAAGAGTGTTTTCGTTCCAGTGAAACGTTCAAATCAAATCAGCTAAAAGTGTATATGCAAATATTGTATGCATACATACATACTTTGAGGAAATGTGTGTTAAACTACTTAGCGTGCAAAATTTAGTTTCTGTAATTTTAAAACTTATTCTACTAGATCGATACATTAATTTGGAAGAATGATGTTACCAGAAAAAAAGAAACCATATTGTACAAAGAGTACCTACATTTTGTTCCGGAGCGTAGAACAAAAAAAAGTATACATATAGAGCTTGAAACTCCCCTGAAAATCAAATGTTTAATTTTTTCCTGTTGGTTTACCCTTTACCCACTTCACGGAGTAAATAAAAGTTTAAAATGCCGCATATTATTTAGTGTACATACATACAATCACATCATCTTAAAAGGAAAGCTGCTAGCACAAAACTTTTTTTTTCTTTTGTAAAATGTGACTTTAGTGTTATTGTAAGAAAAAAAATGCCACAGGCCATCATCAAAACGTCATCTAGTTCCAAAAGCACACAAAAAGTTCTTTTTTCCTCATTGCGTGCTACATTTTATTTGAACTAAAACATTCAATTCAGGTCCCTTGTGTTAACTTCCGATCCAATAATGAAGAAAGAAGTAAGTAGAAAAGGAAAAAGGGGAGCAAAGAAAAGAAAAGACAAGTTTCTTTTTTTTGATATCTCAACCAGTTGAAGAAGCACCCTGAGCAATACACACACACACAACTTCAAGAAATTGATGATCTAGAATCTTTTCTTTTTTTTCTACACAGCGCAGTTGTCCCTTTTATATATACAATGTTGACTGCGGAAAAATAAACTGTCACATATACCAATTTTTATTTTGTTTAGAAAAAGAATACGTGAAAGTTTTATAAAACACTAAAGCAATAAGGACAAATATACACATGTACCTACATACGTAGGGACATATTATATTTTTTAGCGTATTTAAAAATACTCTTGTCCACTCATGTGTAACTTGTATATATATTTTGGTTTTTTAAATGGTCCTGGCATACATATATTTATTCGTTTGAATCGACAAATGTAAAAAAAATCGTAATAAAAACAGGAGGTTTTTTTCAAACCAATCTCTTCAAGTCCCCTTTCAAGCAAAAAAAAAACCCGAACGAAGGCAATGACATTTCCTTTTTATTCGGCAGGCAGCAGTAGTGCGATTGAATTACAAGCGAAACTGACTATCACGGCATGATCTTATTCATTCGAAAAGAAAAGAAAAACTTACAATGCAAAGAGGGCAAGTTGAAACAATGCTACTTTTAGGAAATAGAAACGCGAAACATGTTAATGGTGAATGCACTAGAGTATGTATGTATTTGCAATTTTTCAAACAACGTCAACTACAAATTTGCCATTGTAGCAAAATAAAATTGGTAGTACAAAAGAGAGAAAAAATAAATGTATGTAACAAGAGAGAGAGAGAGAGAGAAACTTTTTTTTACAAACATTTCCGCTACTGGACTGTGTAATAGATACAGTTTGTAAACGCGAGCGCAAAAAATGCCTCTTGGAAAGCACAGACTCATTTGACATACCTAGTTGTCCAACTTGCCATGACACACCATACACCATACAAAACAGAATTTTTGGTGTGAATGAAAATGAAAAGTGTTTGGGCACACTTCATGTATAGATTCATATCTGTGTGAATGAACATGCAACTATGTATATATGTATCAAGCATGCCTATATATACGTTGTATATATATGGGCATGAAAAACGAGTAAAAAAGCTCAAAGCATTTGGCGAGAAAAACAACGTGGGATCTTAAAAATTAGAAACGCACCAAACTCATTTGTTCATGTCTTGATCAATTCAACAGTGCATCTCTTATCAGCTCCTTTCTCCTCTATTGCCCAACAGCAGAGAAAGAAGTTTATCTAATTTTCTCGCATTTCTTCAAAACGTTCTTTTTCATTCGTGTTCCTTGTAAAATAGGATCCAGTTTTTTTTCTCTCTACCAAACTACTTGACAAACAAGTATAAAAACAGACATATCTGGTCCGTTATACTACTACTATAATAAAATTGTTTATACAGCATGAACACACAATGAGTACTTATTTTTATACTTTTAAGCATGAAGTAATAATAAGCCACGCGTCTTTGTAGACATATGACATGGAAATAGAATAGTTGTATGCGCAGCTACATCACTGATGCCGAGTAATAAGCTATCTTTTAGTATGGTTGTTCATCACGTCTATAAATTTTATATAAGAAATACACTCGCTTAAATGTATTTTTCCAGAAGTGGAAAGTAATTTGAAATAGTACACAAACAACGCCTCGGATTTATTCACTTTGGAATGGAATTAGCGTCGTCTTCTCTGGCAAAAAGACAAGAACAAGCAAGGCGAGAAACACTTATACTACAGGAAGAAAGAAAGGATTCAGCGAATAAGGCAGTGAAAGTATTGAATATAAAGCAAATATCTGGCTATACTAGCTAGCTACTTATTATACATACCTACATTATAATATTTCCTTATTTCCTTTGAATACAGTGAAACCCTCATTTATTTTAGTTTTCTACTCTGACTTTCTTCAGATAAAAAAATTATGGACACGCTTCAGCGTACAGGAAACGCAGAGTAAAAGAAGAGTAAAGAAAATAGGGAAGCGTGATTGCAAATTTGTTGTGAAGCAAACGAAAGTAATATATTACAAAGGCACGTTTCATACATCAATTTGATTTTCAATCGACAGAACTATGTATACCAATCCCACGCTCCTCATCTATGCGAGATCATCAAAAGAGAACAGTCTGTTGGCAAAATCTCATCGACAGTACTACTAATATACGAAGCTCGAAGAACATGGCTCCGATGGATGAATCTAACCTTCAAGTGGTTGCAACTAGGTACTTATATTATAAATAGACGACATGCTATATGCTAAAATCCTTAAGGATGATCTGATATATATATAACCGATTTAATTGCAAAGATGCTAGCAGAATTCAAGTTCATTAGAACAAATTTGTTTAAGCTTGTACCTAAAAATTTCTCTTTTCTGCATTCAACAGCAATAGCTGTAGTTTTGTTTTCTGGAGATAATAAAGCGCATAAAAATCCTTTCAATATTCAAGGAGAACCATTGAAAGTCCCGATTGGGCTTGCAAGTAAAATAGAAACATGATTGTTTTGCTGAATAAAACATTCAAATTTTAGCCTGAAAAAACGTATTAAAAATATAGTGAATGTAAATGTTCTCAGTTGCTTTATTTGGTAAGAGTTCACTTTGAAATTAAATTTCTGGTATAAAGTAGAGCTAGTCCACTGTCTGTCCATCAGTATTTTGTTGTTTTGAAGACAAAATACCAAGTACCAGCCGTGGATTTACTTGTCAGTTTTAAGTTCGTTCGATATCGTTTCGTTTGACATAACGTCATTTTTACTCACTGCAGTACAACACAGATAGGTACTACGCACAATTGTTTATTTAGTGTTTTCCTTTTTACATTCATTCATTGTAGGGGAAGTTGACAAATGATGTTGCTGTAGTCGGGTAAAGTATATAAGTAAGGCAATGACAAACGGCATTTTTTAAGTAACATGAAACTCGCATGCAATAACTTATCACTTTGAATGCATATGAACATTTTATGAATGCTTCTTTTAAACAATATTTACTCATCAGAAACTCTACCTAAGCTTCCTTTAAAGCTCAAGACATTCTAAACATTCATTCATCCATTTTGTAGAAAAAAAATGTTGAAACATTGCACAGCATGATACTTTCAAGGTTTCAAAAACCTATACTTCCTCCACGGTTTGTTTTCCCAGTTATTCTACCTAATGCTGGCTGCCAAAATGCTAGTGTGCTTGGTGAAAATATTGAATATCTGAAGAACATAATTTAAGCTTGTATAAACAATTTTACAATATAAAAAAATTAACAATTTTAACAACCCAAAAAGTAGTTTTACAGATAAACTATTCACGCATCCTCATTACCTAAAATCGGTTTATCACCTAAAAAAACTTCTATTATTGTTAATACATTAATCAGGCATAGGTACTCTATTATGACCAAGAATCATCATTTTATGAGTGAAAACTTATCTGCTTTCTGTCTCCACGGTTTGTTTTCCCAGTTATTCTACCTAGTGCTGGCTGCCAAAATGCTAGTGTGCTTGTATAAACAGTTTTATAATTCAAAAAAATTACCAATTTTAACAACCCAAAGAGTAGTTTTACAGATAAACTATCCACGCATCCTCATTTCATTACCTAAAATCGGTTTATTACCTAAAAAACCTCTATTATCGTTAATACATTAATCAGGCATAGGTACTCTATTATGACCAAGAATCATCATTTTATGAGTGAAAACTTATCTGCTTTCTGGAGATTCCAAGTTGTTTACTGAAACTAACTCAAACAAGTACATAGAATAAAACCTAAATACTTTCAATGCAGCTTCAAACACACTTAGGAATATGCATATTATACATTTATGCGGGGGTAGTAAATAAGGATCAAATTACAAAAGTTCCACAGATACTTATTTTTACACAGAGGCAGTGGTAATATTCTTTGGATAAATAAATATAAAAAGTTGTCACATAATTGCAGTAATCTACAAATAGGTTTAAAATGATTCTATAAGACTCTTAAAAAGGTGTACACAGAGTACATGGGTGTTCATCGAAGAAACTTAAAAGCAATATTACTAATGCATCGAGCTTGCTTCCCCCACACACAC
>JAHZMZ010003726.1:0-24312 GCA_027743805.1 Lepidocyrtoides sp. E14 | reverse complement strand
GGGCCTCGCCTGGGAAGAGAGAAACCTTTATAAAATACCGTACAACAGACGGATTAACTTTTGTCATTTCGTGTAAATTCCTAATCCTACCAAAACCATCCATTATATTTTTTTCTCCTATGTATGTGCATGGAATTCTTGATTTCTTCTTGATCTTGTGTCCAACGCTAAACCATTTTCGTTCTAGAGTTTTTTTTACAATGGGTAGATTTATTCTTGTCTTTATATGGTATTTTCTTACTTTTTATGATTTTGTGAACCCGTGTCATATTTCTGTGATTTTATAGAATTAATATGTCTTTTTCGCATAATACTTAATTGTTCGCTATTTCTGTAATGTTGAAAAGGACAGATTTTTAAGCATACGTAGTTGCTTTTTTTGTCATGAAAATGAAAGCAAGTCAATTAATAAATGTCGCAGGAGGAAAATGTACTGGTGGTACAAGTATCATCATTGGAAGCGGGCATGATTTTATGCGTCATGCGTTTTAGTAGTAAACCCGACGTCGTCGGTCAATGTCCAGCAGAAAGTGTCTGCATCGCTTCAACCCCTGCTGATCCATTGTTGCTTACCATGTTGATTATCATACCAACATGATGCATATACATACACGCAGCTTGTAGTAGTAGTAGAAATAGTGGAATAAAAAGAAAAAAAAGAAGAGAACGACGACGATACGATGTGATGTGATATGTAGTAGTAGTAGTAGTAGTAGAAATAGTCATGATTATAATGCTGCTGTTGTTTTTTGTTACCCTCTGGAAATAAGAATGCATAATATGATTATAATATAATCGTAGAAAGAGTCTGCATCCTTTTTTCTCTTTTCTGCTACCAACAACGAAAGGAATGAATACATTCCTCAAATTCCCCCATTTCTACTCCTATACATTCTACGAAATACGTGCATACGTTGCACAAGTTTTTACACCAGCAGCAACCAAAAACTGTAGAAATTGTAGAGTTATTATTCCCCGAAGCAAAAGCAGCGTCATTGCCTTTTCTTGTATGTACGCTCACTCAACTCTACTATTCCAAAGTATTTTCTTCCTTCAAACGGCGTATATTTCAGGGGAAATATATATAATGCATACCTAAATGGCAATGGGAATAAAAAAATGCAAGCTTAGCTGGTAGTAGCAGGGAACAAAACAAGTCCACGTTGTTGTACTGGAATAGGGAGCCGAACACGTTGTTGTTAAGTAGTAGTAGTAGTAATAATAGTAGACAAGAAGAAACGGGCAGTAATACATACGTTTTATGCATACCTACCTGGCCTATTATATGAGCAAGTTCAAGTAGATATTTATTTCGTTCTTACTGCCTACTAATGCACAATATTACCAATATATGGTTAAGTAAATGTCCCCATATTCCATGATCAGGGCAAGTTTAGCTAACAGTATCACGCTGCAATACTGCAATGCATGCAAGGCACAAAAAAGCACGACAGGGAGGTATTTTTTTTTCAGGCAGGCTGCGAAGAACATTTTGCGGCATCTTACACCCTTTTTCTTCATGAGAATGGATTTGTGTATGTATGAAACTCCTATAAAGGTTTACACACACAAAAACACACACGTTGTGTAGTAAAACATAATATTCTTCCCTTCTCTCTGGGATATACAATTCTTCACTTTCCTGGTATAAGTATATACTATTGTGACGTAATAATAGGATAACGCCGTCTCTTGAATATAGCCGTAATAATATTTAGAAATATACCCATTGTATGCATCCCCTCCCCATATACAACGCCAGTAACTGCTGCCTGCGTCCGCATTATTCCTAATACTCACTCATCGCATGCGTGCATCGTGGTCGTCATCGTTGGTATCGTCGTCCTATTAATCGCAGTGGTGGTTGTTGCCAGTTCCCTGAAATGGTTTTAGATTTGTTGGACTGCAGCAGGAGCATGAAAGTGCACACATGTCGCTTTCAGAGCAAAATCTTATATAGTATACACATGCCTACATATATTCATTTCCTTGATAAAAAACCGTTGATATGTTAGCTACCTACCATATTATATTAATGCTCGGAAGAAATAATAACAGTTTGTATGATGATCCTGGTGATGATGATGATGATGGGCGAGTATGCTTAAAGTATGCACAGACAAACCTTGTGACTCTTCTACAGTTTTGTTGCGTTGGCAACAACGTGGAGGTATTTATATTATTATGCCTATGCCTGTCTTGGCCGTTGAGAGAAACAGAGATAAAAAAGACGCGCTCCGCTCATTTACTATCACCGCACAGCCACCGCCACCACCACCACCGAGATACGAAACTTTTTTTATACAATAAACCATACTCTCCAACAAACTTACAGAGTATGAACGTCTAGAGAGATGGAGTAGTAGTAAGGGTGGTAGTTACAGTGGTGGTGGTGGTGAATGACAAGGATATATAAGGTATTCCATTTTACCCCTCTCACTCTTCTTCTCTCGCCCTTGCTCTTTCACTACAATAAAAAAATTAACGTATAGGTATATTTTGGCTTCGGGGTTGTGCCTGAAGTGGCAATGTCTGCAAGCTAGTAGGAATGCATAGACATAGATGTTTTTATATGAAAATGTTTCAATGTATGGATGTCTGAATGTAAGTATTTGGTGTTCATATGAAATTGTTAAAATACTGGTGGAGCCCTCGTAAATAGTAGTAATAGTAAGAAAGTAAAGAAGTGCAAGTCGACGACGTCGTGGTAGTAGTAGTAATAGTAGTAAAGCAAGTAGTATTTTTTGTGGTGAGTGCTGCAGCAGCAGCAATAGTAAGAAGGGGTAACGTTACTGTTGTTGGTTGATCTTGCTGATGATGATGATCAAGTTGCTGGCTGGCTTGTATGGAGTGAAACAAACCATTGGAAAGAATGGGTTGAGTTTATCGTATAGTAAATAAGCAAGTATATGTGTTTATATATATTTTTATCATACATTTGCTCTCAACTTGGCGGCGGCAGTGGTATGCCTTTTTCAATGTATCACAATTGTTTCAAACAATGTAGCTTCTACTCCACTAGATGCACAAAATCTCTTGCTATCCCTCCAATGTCTGAATGTATGTAGAAGTTGAAGTTGTAAAACAGAAAAAGGCCGAGGCTGAACTGAACTGAACTAAACTGAATGCGTATGCTACTGCTGCTGCTGCTGCTTCTATCTGAAGACATCTCAGTTTTACTCGCTTGATTCAGTCAGTTTCATAGTGTCAGTGCAGCAAGGAGGATCCTTGTCGCTGCTTTATCCATTTTTATGCAAGTTGTCTGAATCAAATTGACAGAAAAGGTATAACTTTATATAGAAATACCTAGCTATATTCATATATTCAAAGGGAAAGGCTAGCAAAGCCAAGAGAACATATCTCTGTCTCAGAATTGACAAGTGAAATCGCTGTGTGTGTCTGTTTATCGTAAAAAGTTTCAGAGAGACAGAGTTAGGAAAAAGGAAAGACACGCACATTCACTACTATTCCTACTACAACTGCATACTACACTAATACGTACCGTCTTCTTGTGCTACTTGTCTCAAGTTGGTATTAAGTAGTAGAAGGTAAAGAGGAGTGAGTAAAAGGAAAAAACTCTGGTGTGCCTGTGCATTTGTTTTTATTATTGTGTTGGCGCTGGAACAGTGTGGAGACTCTCGGAGTAAAACACCAAGTTAGTTACTCACTTCAGTCTTAAGCGTATACCTCACAAATACTACTACTACTATTACTACTACAAGAAGAGACTCAGAAGTAAGAAGTAATACTACTGCTGCATACGTACTTACTTACTACTCCGTACAAATTAACGTGCGTTTCCCGATCGGAAGTCATTCTTCCATGCGCTTCGTGACAGTGAGCAACTGTTCAAGCAAATTAATAATCATCATTTCATATTTTACACATCTTCACAACAACAATATCTTTTCTTGTTGAAAAAAAATGTGCATTTGTCTTTGACAAGTTTCTTCATTTTTTATCCAGTTTTTCAAAAAAAAAAACAGTTACATTTCAAATTTGAATTTTTAACAAAAAGTTTCCAACAATTATTCTCACTGTGCTTATTATATATTGGAAATTGGTAAAAAACAGTTTGAAACATTTTATACTACGACAAATCATTTTTTTATAAATGTGACAAAAAACAGGAAAGTTGGTGAAAGTTTTTACTTCAAAAAAATTGTATACGTCTCCAATATACGTTCTCACGGTTTGCAGCAACTGCCAGTATTTTGGTGCTGAATTTTATACAATTTCATATTTGCAAACTGAATCTTATAAAAAAACTACATACTTGCACTATTATTATAGTTGCTCATATCAATCAATCTGATTATTTACCAAATAATAAAAAAAGCTTTATACAGCGCAACATCAAATACACACATAGAAAAATCTAAACGATAAAAAACTTCTCTTGGGAAAAAGAGTGAATCTCATTGTTGAATACTGAAAACGAATTAAAGTTTCTTTTTAAAGGGGTGTACTTTTGTGTGTAAAAGGTGGAACAATTTTTCTCTTTTGAACTCACCGTGCTTTTTTTGTGGCTTTAACTGTCCATAAGTGAAACTTGTTCAGCACAGGTTTGTTGGTAGGACATTGAGTTGTAACTTGTGCAAAAACTATGTGGAAATGCTGTCATCGGAAAGACTACAGGCACCTTCTAGCCCTGGCAATCAGATAAATAAAAATAAGAAAAGTAGTATTTCTAGTAATAGTAACAATAATAATAGCGGTAGTAACAACACTTGCTGCGGTAGTGCACCGACTTGTGGAAGTACCGACAATATGTACGCCTCAAGCAGCATAGCAGTGTGTGGACTTGGTAATAGTCTGGAAAATAGTAATAAGGAAAAGGATCTTTACGTAAAGCCTCCAGGTAATACTATCTTTTTATCACCGTAATAGCATATTTTTCCATAGATAGATAAGTTACTCCAGAGAACAAGTACTACAATAAGATGCAACTTGCCCCATGTCATTTCCTTACCTACTTGTGTCTCTCATTCATACAATTGCGACAAGTGTAAAGGCAGCATATGATGATGATGGAAACAAGTTTGAGTATCACAAAGTAAAAAAAATTGTAACTAGCACAACAGCAGCACTAGCAATTCCAAAGAAAACGAAGAGAGAAAAAAAACAGTTCCGTTTTCTTATAGCTTACTTTGTATTTTATTCGTTTGGCAGAAGCCAGTACATCGTCGAAAAAAAAATTTGTCGTAAATCCGTGTGTGATGCGAACTAGTTCTATATACCAAATGGGGTAAAAGTAATGTATAAAAAGAAACCTCTCTTTTTTGTTGTAGTTAGTGAAAAAATGCACATGACATGACGTTGACAGCACAACGCTGTTTTTATTGCTGTTATATTAGCTAGAAAAAGAGACAGGAGCCATCTGCTCCAAAGCAATGCTTCATTCAGCCAACAAGTTTGTTCCAAGAAGAGTTTCCTACATTGCATTTCATATGAGGTTTTTGTGATGTACCACCAAGTACTCACTCTTCTCTTGTGCGTATTACAGAGCCTTGCTTCTCTCCATTCATTTAAATGAAACACATAAATATTTACGTTTTTTTCTGATATCAAAGTAAAAAAATCTGTGAACCAGAATAATCTGATTGAACACTCTCTGTTGGCAATAAATGAGAGGCCAACCCATGGACTTCGTGGAAAAATGAAAATATTAAAAAAGCATGACTCACACATGCAAACATCCTCATCATTTAGTAAATCCTTTACTCCATTCCATCAGTGGTCTCTGTGCTAATAATTTGTGATGATGATGATAGCACAATACAAAGTACATAAATGAGCAAGCAAGAAGGACGAAGGTTGGTTTGTTTGGGATCTCCGAGAAGAGTATAAAAACAAATAATAAAAAACTTGTTGGATTACATTTACTATGCCTCCAAATAAAAGTGCAATGCAAAGATACAAATGGAGTTTCCCAGTAGTAGCGCCGAGCCTCTTAAAATGTAAACAGTTCAGAGAATAGAGGATGAATGGTGATACTGGTAGTGGTTAGTTATTTGGAATGCATGCGTAAAAAATAATGACAGTGATGCTTCAACATTTTAGCAGCAACACACTCTCTCACACACACACATTTTAGCAGTATCCATCACAATAGAGAACACTATGGCACTCGACCTCACTCATCATCATCGTAATCATGGCAATGATTATGTAGCGTAATGTGTGAAATGCATTAAAATAGGTAGGTATGCATAGAAAGCAGTATTGTTAAAGATTCTAGCAGCATCACATCACACTGGCTCACTTTTTAGTAATTCCTGCTTACTGACTACAGCTTTGTTATGATGATGATCCTGATGGTCATACTGATGACGTAATGGCAAAAAATGGGTTTTCTCGGTAAAGGCTTTCAATGACGACTAGAATGATGATGACTGCACACCAAATGTGAATGAATGAGTTTTCAAACATAAAATGCACACATCTCCCACTCAATTTTCGCCCTCTTCTACATTCTTCCAGCACATAGTCATCAGCATATCGTCAACTACTGCTATGCATTACTAATTTCCCCGGATTGTGCAACATTGCCTATAAATACTCTTCATACCAGATTTCAATTATTATTCTTTTTCTTTGAATTTATTTATTTATTTTTGCTGAAAAAAAGGCATAAACAGAGATTATGTGAACGGTTACTGAGAAAATATAGTTTACCAAATAATCTTTTCTAGTTAGCACTATCTGTCTCACTCTGCCCCTTTCCAAGTAGCCATACAGTTTTTGAGAAAAAAACACGTGTGGAATTTTTACAATTGAGACTATTCTTGTCAATTTTGTTAATATCAGAAAGGAATGATGATGAGCTTGTGATTATATTGAAACCAGCACATATTTTATGCATTCTGTTAGCTTCCAAACAGATATGAATACCTAAGTATCTCTCTGCCTACGCAAATACCGCGTGTGTCCCTACAAATTACCATGTATGCTTTTGTGCGAATTTTTTTGTGTAGTAATGCTGTTATATCATCATCATCATCATCATCATTCAGTTGTTCCCTTTTGTAAAAAGTTTTGATAAATCAGACCCACGCATATGTGACCTCATTCCACACTCTTTTTTATCAAATGTCCGCATAATGTTCGTATTTTTCCTAGGCACATTCCATTCATTTCATAGTCATATCATACATACTTCACTTGTAGCCAGTGTCATCGTCGTTATCATTCTTTCAAACAACGCAATGGCAATGGCAGAGCGGTAACAGTGGTTGATCTGTAATAAAACGTGTAATAGAAAGGGTTTTGCATTGCATGTGACCCAACTGCCCATGTCCATTTTATGTCCTGTTAGCAATACCGAATTACATGATATGATGCACGTATTTTAATAATAAATGCAAGCAAAAATGCTAGGTTTTTTAAAACACATTGTGTGCCTATCTGTGTTCACTTTGTCAGCAAAGCATGAATAGCACGAACACTTTTTAAGTCACTAGAAAGATAAAAATAAAATGTGGGATCAAACTGTACTATGATTTAAAGCAAGGTTACACTTTTATTTTAATGACATTTTACGCATACTTTGGAATTTTACAGGGAATTACAATTTATTCTGTTATAACGTGCAGATACGTCTGTCTAGCTGACAGAACATTTTACATCAGTCATTATTTGATGAACTTGTAGTACACACCAGTAACCTTGAGACGCAGGTAGTGTGGTGGAGCTTATATTAGTTGGTGAATATAAAGGGCCTGTGCTATTTAAGCTGCTTAGAAAATTGTTAGCCTACTACCTACGCAAATTTCTATAGACAGATGTGAAGTAGGCATCCATACAAAAATTTACCTGCCTACAAGTAGGTAGCTGACAAGACTTACTGCGTTGTTCATCTCAAGCAACATACGGTCGAAATAATACCGTTGCTCACAAGAAGGAATAATTTAACAGCAGCAGCAACAATAATAGCAATAATAATAAAAGCCTTGATAACGTCATCATCATGAATCTGTGGACTTCCCTAGCAAAATGTGTACACAAACGTTTTTTTAGCAGTTGCTGTAGTATGCACCTACTTACATAAGTTGAGATGGAGATTGTATGATTACTATTATCATCAGTCACTCTTCACCTTATATGCCTTTATATGTGTCTAACGATGATACTAATCAGAAGTGTATGTTGTAGTAAAATTGAGACTTGCAAAAACCTTCTAGACATCTCTTGCGACATGTTGGGCAAATATAGTCTGCTGAAGGAGTAAGACTACCAGCGCAGTACAGCAACCTGCTGGTTTCTGTTTTTGTGGTCCGTCAACATCCTAATATAATAATGATGCTCATCATTGTGCAAATCAGACATAGTAAATAGAGACGCAAAGAGAGAGAGAGAGAGAGAGAGAGAGGAGAACGATGATGATCTTCCAGAAATGAAATTTTACACACAGTTGGTAGTATACCCACATACCTCCAAACGAAAAACCTGGCGTCTGTCTGATTTTGTCTGTTATTTTTTCTCTTGTAGGCTGTGGTTCGTGCATTTTTAAATATACATAAAGCCTGTGAGAGTATGAGTTTGTTACTATATGGACGGTTTTGTTTATTTAACAGTCTGTCCATAAGTGACATACATCAACAGTTTATCGATCGATTGAGCAGTCAAAAAAAATGTATGCACAATACGATGAGAAGGTAGGCAAGGTATGTAGGTAGGTACATATCTTTATTGCAAAATTTATTGAGGGATTGAAAGCTCATTGTTATTGTTGCATGGTATTATACGATGGACTCTGTCTGTTGTTGTATGTGTAAGTATACAGTGCAATCTTTTGTCAAGGATGGTTGCACACTTTTTTTTTAATTCGTGCCACTCCAACTATGTACATGGCAACAGCATTGAGATGATTTGTAAAAAAAGAGAAGTGTTCGATGTTGATGCTGCTGCTCATGATAATGATGATGATCATGATGATGGTACGATGGTAGACGTATGGTAACGACAATTCGAGAAAATGCAAAGAAGGAATCATGACGAGATTGTCCTCGACAGTCGTCTCGACACACGGAAATCACTAATTAGCGTACTTGTTTCCTCTCTAATCATACTGTGTGTCTTCCACTATGGAAAATTTGACAGGCCTGAATTGTAAGGTAGTTCATGTCTAAAAAACATTAATAAATTTTTGGAATGTTAAAAAAAATTGGAACATTATCATTTGCATACATGATAAAAGGCTTGCTCAGCTCAGTCAAATGAATAAATCAGCTTTCAGTTAATCATCAGAAAAATTATTTTTTTTATCATGGTAGCGGAAATGAGAAATTAGTATTAATTTTTGTAAATTATGAAGAGAATACACAGGATATATTTATATATGTATCATAATTTGCTTAAATGCAGTCGTCGGCATACCACTTATTTAATTCTACTTTATGTTTAATCTTAATGAAATAAATAATATAACAGATAAGCATAAAAAATTTGGTTCTGCTGTTTAACCATTTTGAATTTATTATATTTTTTTTCCAGTAATGCCGTCCCGTGAGCCGTTCGAGAGGGCTTACAAAGTTGGTCCAGTTCTGGGCCAAGGAGGGTTCGGCACAGTATATTCCGGAGTCAGACTGAGAGATGGCTTACCCGTGAGTTTTATAAAACATGATTATTGTTAATTTCCTCATTCGTTCACAACAAAAAAATCGATTTATGCAGATAAAAAAACCCGCCAGTGTTTAAATTGGCAATTGAAAGAATTTACCCAAATGATTAATTAAACGATAAAAATTGAAAAGACGCAGAAACACACAATGGCTGGGGTATAAGTGAAAGCCAAATCACTTGCCTGTTGAAAATGTATATTTGCAAACTAAACTTAAAATGAGTGCATAGCATGTAGGAAGAAAAACCAGACTTGCATATTTTCAAAGCAAAATATTAAGCTGCAAAAAAAAACGATTCAACAGAGCAGACAGTTATTCTGAAAAGTTTACACTTGTATGAGAAGTAGACAGACACAGACATTTTCCTGTCCTTCCCAAGCAACTTTGTATAGACTAATTTGTAGAAAGATGATAATGAAAATGTATACAAATTGGAAGACAGAGAAGATAGATGGATAGTTACTATAAAAAAAAAGAAAAGTGCATGCATTATGCACACATATACTACTTTGTTAGGTGTAGGCAACTCAATGTTCATTGTGGATGCTATAAGACATCCATGCGAAAAAAACTGTATATATCTATAGACCAAGAAAGCCAGACGCGCAGTTGAAAGAGATGTTGCAATTCATCGTTTCATTGTCGGTTGGCTTATATTTAAGTGACTAAATGTGAGAGGGAGAGAGTTGTTCGAGTAGGTATTGTTATGCGCGGTTATATGAACGTAACGTTTAGAAGTAATGGTGTGTGGGCTGTTGCCAACCATTAAGAACTCCATACCTGGCATGAATTTGAACAAATGCTCACCACCAATCGTAAATATTTAAACGTTTTGATTTTACCTTGTCAAAAAAAATCTACAAAGCAGGCTAACCAAAAAATCTAGACATACAAGCTACCGCTACCGTAAATATTATCAAATACAATTATGAGAATATTAAGGTTGACAATGTGTGTTTTTATTTGAAAATTTTGGGAAAATGTTTATATGTTTTACTTTCATTTAGGTTGCCATCAAGCATGTAGCAAAAGCCAAAGTGACAGAGTGGAGAACGGTAAGTATAAAACATTTTATTCATAGCACTTACTTTGCTTTATTTACTATGTGCTTTTCGCTTCGCTAAAATTAGCATGTTCGTTCACCCATTTCACCTGTAAATACTTTTTTTTATAGACAGAGCATACTTGACAGATAACCAACAACGTTTCTCGACCAATTTTCAAACGTATTTTCAGCGAAAATGGTCATCATGATTGTATGTTTATCGATGTACGTAATACGTACCTACAGACATCATCGCAGTCGTCACCATCACTCAATATTTTTTTATCTACTCCATTGTTTTTATTAGTACTCGTGCTTGTCAACTTATTGCATTGTTGCACTCTCTGCTTTCAGGTTGCCTGCTCTTTGCTTACTTATCTCGGGTAACAATACAAGCAAAACAAAAAAGGGTATGAAAGGCAACGGCAAAATTATTTAATGCGTCACATCATGAAAGTAAAGTTACTGGCTGAGGAATGCGTACAGATTGTGCAACATTTCCGCCTGGGATTCCCACTCTTGAATGTTATTATTCCTGCTATGAATATGTTATTATTATTGTTATTGCTGTTATCATGCTCTCACTTCGTGCGCCTGCCGACTTCACGAGAGTAAACTGATTGGTGGTAACTCGTAGTTGTGATCAGCATTATGATCATATCTTGTGAATGGTTTTCCTTTTTATATACATTTGTGTGTGTGCGTCTGCATGTATATGCATACTTAACATAACATATTATGAATGTAATTAATAAGTTACCTCTTGTGTGCTATTTGTGCCATATCTGTATTACACACACATTGTAGAGACTTTAGAGAAACATTTTATGTATATCTGGCTTCAATGTGTGTCAGGCCTCGACGCCACAGACACACACCAGTCACGATGATGCTGATGAGATGATAATAACAATAATAATGAATAGATGAGTATATACATACATAGGGAGCATTGAAAATAGCATTGCTAATAATAATAATAATGATAATGTGATGTAACGGTACTTTCCTACTCGCGAGCGGCGTGTGGGTTGTTACTAGTTGAGCATATACACATTTTTTCATGAATAAAGATATTTAATGACTTGCATATAATCATCATCATCATTACCAACATCACAGGCCAACCATAAGCAACAATCCCTTTTTGCAACAAACTATTGGGATTCTGAACACGTAGAAAAAAAATGAAGTGAGGGCTTGTAATTTCTGTATAGATGCATATATATATATATATATATGTTTGTATATATTTAAGTTCACTGTTAAATACTCTGATGTAGTCATTCCTCAATGTTAACTGTCAGTGCCACACTGCTATCACTAGCGACGCACCATGATCATGATCATGAACACTGGCAAAAACGTTTGACGCCGTTTTCCACCAACGCCATTCATAAAGTGTTACATAGTCGATCTTAATTCATTGTTCACATGATCAGTTGCGCTTTCATTTCAATTCAAATCTCACTCAAACCATCCCACCACTGCTCTACTACCACTTCTGCTACTAATGCCACCACCACCAACCATGGTCATTCATAATGACTTTTCCCTATTACATTTACCCAATTCATTTTTTACCCCGTTCTATTCCCAGCTAGGCAGATGTGCTGTTATTATTATTATTGCTTACGACACTAGCCCGTTTCTATGTACTATTCATTGTGTTCTCAAAAGGTTATTGAGATTGCAATGATGATAGCAGTGGAAACAGCACGTCATCGCTTTTGTGTAGGAAAAACATGATAAAATTCGGATTACTCTTTGAGATTAAGTGTGTTTACTTACATTGGGCATTTTTTGAAGTAGACAGGTAAAGCTTTTTTTGTGCATTTCGTTGCCCTACACATGCACACGTAAGCAGCAGTGATCTAGATAGGAAGACAAGGATTATTATTGAAGTTGGTAGACGGTAGCAGAAATGGTTAAATTGAACAGGGATATTTTTCTCCATGCTTTCATATCATAATAATAATAATGGTACATAATTGTTACTGTTTCTAATCATGATTTTCATTTTATGCTCACATAATATCAAAGTGTATACCTGTGTATGCATAAGGTATGTATGTATTTTTTTTCCACGCGGTAGTAAAACTCTTCCTTGTCTTCCTTCAAACTTTACTGGCTAGCAACAATAAATTATTTGAACAGTTCTAATAATAGTTGGCCAGTTAGAAGAAGTTTCACAACAACTTATGATGGCACATATTATGAATGTTTCATTACCTTTCTCATAGGACATACACAAATAACTTCTATCCTATTCAGCATATATCGACTCATACATATGCACGTTTATTATTTATTTACGTTATTCTGTCTGCGCTTTGTTTTGGAAAACACGGCAAGTAGTTCAAGGCATAGTAAAATAGTATGCATTTGTCAAGATTTTTGTTTATTTATTAACAATAATAAAAACAAGGAGGGAGGGTTTGTATGCATGTAAGTGACTGAACTTTCCACTGTTGATGTTTTATCATCATGTTATAATCATCATCATCATCAGACGACGTAATTTTCCCAAAAGTTTGACTTTGTCCCCGTGCTATATGCATGAGAAGTCATTGCCAGCAATAAATATGGTCGTTAGTAGCAGCAGTATAGTAGTAGTAGTAGTGGTGGTGGTAAACAAGAGCATGCACCGCAAACTAAGCCAAAAAGCTATGCTCAAGTTAATTTACAACTGAGCTTTCCTTCTCTGCTGCGCATCAACTTTGTATGAACTATGATCATGATGATGATGACAGCATGAATAAAAGAGATGCTAAAGAAATACTGTATTTTTTTTTGTATGAAAATACCTAAGCGACATGAGGAAAGCATACCTAGATGCTACGCAGCAAGTTTTTTATTGTATGGTATCATCGTACTTTGTTTTTGTATGATATCCTTTACTTTTGAATTTGATATTGCTACTACCGCTAATACTGCTGCTGCTATTATTATTATTATTGTGTGACGTCTTTTGGCAACGTAGAAATTTACCTCATTCGACCTTCAACACCAGAGCATACTAGACAATTATTGTACATGCATACCAGCTAAGCTTATATATGTAAGCATGTCATTGTGGCCAGCAGTAGTGGTGGTCGATTACCCAGTTAATAATAATGACCATTCATTAAAATTGGGGAATGTATGTGTGCATGCAAGAACATATCATCAACACGCTTTATAGTAGGCATATTATGCTTTATTCTTGTTATTGCAGTAACTATATAATTTTCTACTTTTACTTCCAGTTTGTCAAACAATATTAAATGTTAAATTGCTGCTTTTGGGTAGTCCTCGTTTCTGTTAAAAAATCTTGGCATTTTTTCTTCGCTCCACTTGTACTTTCTTCCTTTGTAAAACTAGACAACTAAACTGATTGAAAGAGGAAGGATGCATTTCCAATGCCACTTAATCTTTTCATGAGTAACATGCAAATAATGAGTGTATTGTAGTGCAGAAAAGAAAAGCAAGTTAATCACGAGATGATGTGATGCGAAACTGTACAGAAAGCAAAACAAAAGGGAGTCGAGCAAATGATGCATTTTGTAAGGGAATTTGTTCTAGTTGACATTACTCATTTGTTCATTGCGGTCATCGACGATGACTCACTTGAGTCTTTCTTTAAAATTTCCAATGTCTTATCTTGTATTTTTCTAAACATGACATGATGGTGGTGGTGTTCCATTAAAAAAAACTATTCTACTGCTCCTACTGATAAACATTTAAATTTATTTTTGTTGGCCGTATGTGCGCAAATTTATATGAATGGTGGTGGTGGTGGTGGTGGAAACTGAGAGTAATGTGCATTTTCTTGCTTCCTGTCTCGGCGACAAGACGGCACGGGGCACACTAAAAGTTGGCAATGTTACACATACCTACACACTTTACAGTTTCACAATTGTGATGTATTACGTTACTCAAAGTACAGCTGGTGGTGGTCTATTAGTACCACAAGAAAATGATTTGCCTGTCGCCATTATTCACACACGCGCTTTGATGATGATGAGCATTCCTAAATATTTTGGAGCAAAGCATTTCAAAGTATTTATAAATGTGGCAATCCAATGGCAACTAAATGCTGCTGCTGATGGTGATGCTGCGGTTGTATAAAATTGTGACTGATGATGTAATTAGAGCCCACATGAGCACCTCTACGAGTTGTCTGCTCGTGCAGTAGAATAATTTTTTCCATCATTTTTTTTTCCTCTGCTGAAGCATGATATTTTTGGCTGAAATCTATTAAGCATTGTAATTTAGTCATAGCCGCATTTACGCTTAGCAAGAATTCCTTAAAAGTACATGCTCAATGCTTCATTGAACTTTTTTTACTGCCATAGCGTTACTCTAGCAGTATAAAAATAAAAATGAATCATTATTCTAAAGAAAAAACTGTTATTTTTTTTCCCATTCCAGATTAACAATAGCCGTGTTCCTCTCGAGATTTTTTTAATGTGCAAAGTCGCCCATATTGACGGCTGCAAGCATTATTGTTGGTTACTATATAGTATGCTGTTATGCCACGCAAAAAAAAACATTATTCTTCCGCTCTTCGCATATAATAAGCCATTTCACACCTGTACGAGACCACAGTACACTACGATAAAATTTACAGGTAATTTGTACGTCGTGAGGATATAGTTATTATGTGATAATTACAACGAAATTATGCTAAACAGTAATGAGCTTTTATTTGGTTTACGAGTTCAAATTTGAAGCTAGAAATAATCGAAGAAAATAAACAAATTATAAAAAAATAGTCTCAATATTTGACTAGAATATAGGATGTTTTTTACTTTCTTTGAAGAACCTACGGGAATTAAGAAAATATACAGAAAATCCCCTCCAGTTCCAAGAGAAAACTCAATTTGTGGGGAAATCGATAAAACATCAAATTAGATGTAGTAGAATCTCTTACAACTAAATTTTATGATAAAAAATGAATTTTTTCCCATGCCCTTGGGTATTCCCTTTGAAATTTAAACCCATAAAAACTTTTCCCTATCGTGCGAGCAACTGCTTAGACCACGTCCTTTGAACTCGTCCAATTGATGTTGATGCTTTGACAAGGTCATGAGTTCATTTCTGTGGTTTATTTACCAACCATAGTAATAATAATATTAATATACATGACTTTGCCCAAGTAAACAAATCAACTGGATAACACAGAAAAAAACAGAAAGAAACCAAGTAATTACTTTATATTATTTTTCATGCGTCACTTTCTGCATAATGTACTCTTTACGTAACCAATTTAGGTCTCATGCATTCAGGAAAAATTTCCATTGACGATATGTTTGGTATCACATCTAGTTTAACCCAAGGAAACTTTCAGTTTCGGATTAATATGAAAATGGTGAAAGACAACAAGCATACAAAAAACATGGTACAAAGTGGCTTATAGCAACAAAATCTACTTTACTCAAGCCAATGTATGAATATATCTATAAAATTTTCTATCTGAAACGTTTTTCTTTCTTTTTTGAAACTTTTTAGGACGAAAACATATTGGTTGACTCAAAAGCTCATAGTCTGAAACTTATAGACTTTGGCTCTGGGGCCATTTTACGCGAAAGTCTGTACACGGACTTTGATGGTAAGCCAATAATTTCCAACTTTTTCACTCTTATAAATTACGCTTTAAACTTTTCATTTTTGGGTGATGGGTTAACAAAATAATATGGTTGTTGTTTTGGTGAAACTTTTCCCAAATATATTTCGTGAGTATTAAAACGTGCAAAAATTGTGTACACCTTTACATCATCAACTAAGCAGTGAGAAAACATGCGAATTTTTGGGCGCACTTGTACTCGGCCTCATATAATGCACACATTGTGTGTTTTCAACTGGTGCATCATATAAACCATAAAGAAATAAATAGTGTTCTACTATCTGTAATATGCACACATGATGACGATAAAAATCAACAGTACACAGGATGCTACTAGTTTTAACTGTGTCATTTGGCACTGATCTCAGAATTTTTTTTTATACCGACAACTTAAAATTAGTATCATGGCAGATTACAAAGTGGTTCTTTTTTGAGTAAAAGATGCAAAAAGTATATTTATTTTTTTTACATCTTCTCTCCACAAGGATAACTTGAACGTTAGAAAGAATTGAAAATGTGCACAATGAAAATAATACAATTTTAGCTTTTTCAAAGCTAATTCATTTTTTTCTGCAAACTATATATAAAGTAGGTGAGACACCTTTTCTAGGCTTACTCACTGCTCCTCCTGCTGTGCAAACATTGGTCTGGGAAAAAAAAAGATTTTTACCAACTAATTACCTGAACTACTACCGACTCATCCTTGTTATTATTATTTTTTATTTTCTAACGTTCTTTCCATAATCACTCATTGCGTTTATTATTCATTCTCTTGGCACACAAAGACAAGGCTTGTTTATTAATAGAACTTTACATCGGTTAGTTATGCAGACAGAAAATTACGAAAAAGACTCATATCATAGATGAAATATTGATTTCCGGTTTTCTAGTTCACATGATGATAAGGTGACTGTGTCAAATGCATAAAGACGTAATTTGTTGAGTCCATACGCTTGTCTCGCTTCACTCACTCATCATTTGGGAAATTAGGTCTTGTGGTAGGTCGTTGAATGATGAATGAGAATCCACATCCTCTACCGTCAAACATTGTCTCTCCTGTTCTTCTTCCTGGGGGTATTCACTGCATTGCAATTTGAGTCAGCTCTACTATTACTACTACTATGATTATTATTATTATTGCTAAAGAACCAAATCTTTCTACACCACTATTCAAAAGAAAGGAAGAAAACCATTTGTCCTTTTTTAAATAAAATATTCCAATGAAAAGAAGGCTTTCAGTTTGTTGAATCAATCAGAAAAATCTTCAAAGAAAACGAATGGATGAATCATAATTTTAAAAAAGGAACGGGAAGCAGCACAAAAGAGAATACAAAAGTGTGTTCCATGAATAAAAGGATGGGATTCAAATATCTTCTCGTTTAAGTAGTATTTGTTCGCTTTCATTCATTTCATTCATTCATTCCTTCTTCTAGTCGGCAACACTTTTACAAAAGCACTTGATTATGTGTTGAGCAAATGTGCAAGGGAATGCCAAGTTGTGTTTATGTTACAGGAACTAGGCAAAAAATAAAGTGGGAAAGAGAGAGAGAGCGCGAGCGAGAAGAAGAAGGAAGCTCTAAAGTACTTTTATGTTATATTGAGTACACATATTATTATTGCACTGTTATAGTAGTACTACTATTATTATTACCTATTATGTTGCAAGCAACGGAATACTTATTTTTTTGAATAAGGAAGTGGCTTGCGTGATATATGTATGTTTGTAGCTTATTTAGTATGCAAAACTGTATAAAATGAAAAAGGAAGCATTTAGTAGTTCCTTTCTTATTACTGTTACTTGAGCTTGTCTATCATGTCTTGGTGTGGATGGAAATGAATCAACTTATTTTTTTTACAAACATACTTGCATTTAATTAATGTTAACTTGAAAAGTGCAGCTAGTATTTCATTCATGTTTATATATATGTTCTTTCAGAATTACAAGCAATGCATGCATGAAATTTGAAATGCGCAGTTGTAGGAATTACGTCACACTGTGCTTGCACACAGCTTTTGAATTTTATGGTATGCTATAGCAACCTTTGATTTTCAAGTAGTATGCAGTATAAAATTTTATTCTACTGCAAACAAACTGGCATTGCCACATATTTTGAAATATAAACGAATATAAATGAAGTGGCTTGAAGAATACTTGATGAATTTGAGACAAGTGAACTCAACAATGTATTTTGAAAAAAAGACGTAGTAAAGTGGTAAGAGTAACACCCCTTTTTAGCTTACTTACACGAGAGTGGTAGTGAGTATTGAAACTAATTCATTTTTATGACGCTGGTAATAATGACTGCATACATGTTGTATGTATGTAACAGAAACTTTTGCAAATACGGTGTCATGGCTCTTGTGGCAGTGCATACTGTCTGGTTCCGTCTGAAAATGTATTACTTCATACATAGCTAAACAAGTCTTTTTTAAAAGCTCTGCTTCAAAAAAGAAACTTATTGTTAGAATAACACATCACGGTACAGTGCAGCAGCAGCAGCAGTGGGCATGGTGGATTTCAACAAAAAAAAAAATCTTTTATATTCTGCACACTTAAACTCAGGGAAGGAACAATAAAGCAACAAGTTCTTTTCTACTTCAAACACGAAAAAACAGGTACAGAGAAAAGGAAATGATTCTGCTTGCTAGGCTGTGCAGCGAGTGCATCATCAGCAAAAATGTTTGACTGAGTGTGTAAATCTGTATATATATATATGCATGCCGTTTTACGAAATGTGTCTGCCTAATCAAATAATTTACATATTACCTGTAGAGAATAGTATGAAAATGGATGTACATAAGTAAATGAGAAGCAGTTTTTAGACATGGAAGGAAGCATGCATATACGTATGTATATGTGTTTGTATTCTTAAATTATAAGATCCGATTGGTTTAGTGTTAAAAAGAGAAAAAAATAAGAGATGCATGGCATAGGATCACATTGAGTAGAAGAGTGATGTACTCGACTGTCTTACAGTAAATCCATCGACATCCTCGTGATCGCCTTCTTCTCTTCTTGAGACAGGTATGCATGCAGAACCACAGCTAAGGCACATTTTTTTACTGATAATAGTTACAAGTGGTTGTAATGGTGGTTTGTAAGCTTGAAAAGAAGGGGGTAAGAAAAAAATACTATAAAAGTATCGGAAAATCTAGTTTCTCCTCGCTGTTGCTGCTTTATCTCTCTTATGAATCAGTTCTCATCATCAACTTCTTTAGCTTAGCAAGCAGGCAAGCAACAAAAAGCGGCAGCAAAAGCAGAAAAGCGTTTTTTCGCTGATTGTATTTTTATATTAGCCTTACAAGCAAGATGTATGAATGTGTATCTACATATTATTATACATGTATAATATAAACACGTTAGTTTATTTTTTTTGTATGAAATGCAATGATAGCTGTTGTTGTGTGTTCAAGTCTCGTAAGTAGTATTAATAATAAGGATAATAATGCGCTGCACTGCATTCACGCATTCAGTCAGTATGAAAACGTGAAAAGGAGAAGGGTTAACAGAGGTCATAGTACTCGATGGATTTTTATTATTATATAAACATAGTTTCATACTAACAACCCACTTGTCTTGCACTTTTCTCCCCTTGTTTCTTTGCTGCTGCTTATATGCAAATGTATTCACTACTGGTATGCCAGCTCATCTTAAAATATTTCAGCGTCATTTCTACAATGTGTGTAGCTGCTGTTGATAATGATTGTTTCTTGATAGAACAATTATTTTTGTTATTATAATGATTTCTGCATTTTTGCTAAATTAATGGATTACGCAAAAAAACCAATGATAAAATTTAACATTTCTCTTGATATATGCTCAACTTGTTTCATTTCCTATGTTAAAGTTTAAAATGATTATTTTTCTCAGGCAGCAATTTTTCGTGCTTAAAAACAAAATTTAAAAATTGTTTTTTTTTCTTCTCATTTTTGTAAATTGGTAAAGATCAGTAAAATAGCATTGCTCATTGTTAGTGTATTTTTGATGGCCATCTTAATTACTATTACTCATAATCATGCCCACTGACAACTGGCATTGTAGTGGGGTTGGCTTTTTCTAGATTCTTAAAGAATTATTGTTTTTTTTTATTTTAGTGTAAATTCAATAAATTCTTCGTTTTATAGCCTAAGGAGGATAATATGAGTAAAATGCGAAAAAACGATGTAATATATACCTATGTTCACTTCTGTTTACTAACAAGAATACCCATGCAATGACCTTCTGTAACTTAATAAATGGTGATAATGGGTTTCTATGCTTTTCTGGAATATTTCCGTGTTTTCAGTTTGAAGGACAACTGACGCAATTACCTTCATCTCCTCCTCCTTCTAAAAGCATTGCACAGTTTTGCTGGCAGCAAGAACAGCAAGCATGACTATCGAGTGGTGAACAGCATAATATTGGCTTTGGTAGTGAAACCAACACGAACTAAAGGCATGCCTATTAACGTACGTGTAATAATAACGCTAAAAAATTGCTTACTGGCGTGCAATATTTAGAGACAACAACCTACCTTTTAGTATGTATGTTTGTCTATGTGAAGACAATAGCAGTATGCTGCAAGCAAGCAAGAGCAATTGAATTGTTTATTTTTTTCTTGTGTGCAGCAGTGCAATATGGCATGCGTTACGAAAGGGCCACTTTTTCTGCATTGTTTACAAACAAACATCACCCACTACTACTCCACTGCTGGAAGAATTGAGACAGAGTGGATTTTAATGAGTGTGTAAATAAAAGAAATTTAATATGCTTGCATGTAAATCATAACAATATCGTCGTCATCATCATCACGACCAACAGCTTTGTTTTTTTTTGTTTCTTCAGGTGTTGGTGTTGCATTATTGTGGGGGTTGATAACGATGATTTATGCAAAAATTATATTGACTTAAATCTGTGTTCCAGAGAGCGTTTTTAGATTTTTTTATTTTCGTTGCAACAAATTAAGCTCAGTGTCCGCCTCAAGTATTATAATTAATTCTATATTTATTTCTCCACAAATTTATTACTATTATTCATCAAATGAAAACTAATTTGAAAATTTCAAGGTAAAACAAGCCGTAAATTTTAGCAGCATGTATTGGTGGGGAATAGACAAGGAATCGTAATAATTTTTTGCTATGTCTGATTACGGATATAATGAATTTTGTGTGTGTACCTAAAGCAGTGTAAAGTTCAACACAACAACACACCTACTGCATGCTATGCTTCGTGCAAAATAGCGTGTAATATTTTATTTGCAATATTCATTAATAAAAAAATAACATTCAAGTATCAAAAAAAAAATATTTTCAGTTTAATTTTTTGTAGAAAGGAGATCGTGTGCATTTTTCATGCTTTTTAAATTTTTCTATTAAATGCAAACTTTTAAATGCAACGAGACGAATAAAAAAACAAAAAGTGTCGTATTTCATGATACAACACCTTCAGCGTAAATTTAGATTCACTTTTTTCATACGAAAGAAATAATATTTTGAACATGAATAAATGCATACCTAACATTTTTTTAATGAAATAAAAGGATTCATGTATAAATATTTTTTTCTTGCATGTGGTTACATTCATTGAACGGAGTGGTATTTACTTGTGTACTCTTCTATGAGAAATTTTCCGCTACATACCTGCTCCTCCTCGCACTATCGTTATTATTATTATTATTGTTATTACTCTCATGTCTCATATCCATACCAATATGCCACACCATCAATGGTTTTTTTTTCATTCCCTACGTTAGCACTTACAACTATTGCTACTTATACAACTTCTTTCATACAAAGTGTATGGCATAGTTTTTATTCAAAACGTTGAAAATTTGCAGTGCGATTCAATGGGATTTTGGTTACCGATGAGAATATCATGATGATGATGATGATGTTTGTTGGTTAACTTTTGCTGCTGCTGAGATTCTATTTTTTTTCTTCTTCTGCATCATAACAAAAAAGCAGCTTGAATACCTGTGTGTGTGCATGTACACATTTTTTTCCTGTAATTGTAACTGAAATATGAAAAAAAGTTGCAGAGAAGTAGTAGTTGTTGTGGTGGTTGTTGATTATACCACCACTGAGCAACCTGTGACGACGACAGTGACGACGATGATAGTAGTTTCTGTTGTTGAAAAGTACAGGGAGACTATAATAAGTGATAAGGATAACGTTACTTTGTTGCAAAAAGGCTGCTGCTGCTGCTACTTTACTATTGCATTATTATTATTATTATTATCATTCACCACCATCATCTACGCTCGTTCACTGCATACCTGCATACCTCAAGTATTGAGGTCAAAATGAAACGCAAAAGCGCAACCTACTACAACAAGCGAAAATAATTAGCGGTACTCTTCTTACATTGTGCCTTTTACCTTCCTAAAAGTTTGTTAGGTACGCACTACAACAAAGTTGCATATACTGTCAATATCGTACAGATTGCCCAAG
Organism: Lepidocyrtoides sp. E14; assembly: GCA_027743805.1. Classification (NCBI taxonomy): domain Eukaryota; kingdom Metazoa; phylum Arthropoda; class Collembola; order Entomobryomorpha; family Entomobryidae; genus Lepidocyrtoides; species Lepidocyrtoides sp. E14. The sequence continues at coordinate 1,607 of JAHZMZ010003726.1, read as the reverse complement.
AAGACGTAGTAGATTTGAGCTAATAGAATATCGATAAGTAGTAGCAACATTAGAAATTGAAGATTGCTCCGTAAGTGGTGGGATGCTGCACAATGAAAAATGATGATGCTAGTTAGTTAACGTATTATCAAAGTGTAAATCTATTGATACCGATCATCGTCATCATCATCAGAATCACAGTAATCTCCACCACAACGCCATAGGTAATATTGTATATTATTACGCGCAGTGCATCAAAACTATAAAGTGCTGCTGCTAAAAAATGAATGAAACAAATGACTGACTCCTTTTTACTGTTTTGTGTGGAAAGTATGAAATAAAATCAAATTTTTTTATCAACACAAAGAAATATTTTTTTGTGGGAAAGACACTAACAGATAAAGCCTGTTATTATCATTATAATATTAGGGTTTTGTGTTTAGAAAGAAAAGAATGAATGAAATTTTTATATGATGAATAGAATACAGAAAATGAACTAATTTTTGTGTGTGTGAATGTATGAAATCTAGGATTGGGATTGTACTAGGGTTGTGTGTAGTGGTAGCGATGAGCGAGTTTTAGGAATGCTTATAATAACTACTTATAAGTAAAGAAAACACATACGTTTATATATATGTGCAGTTTTTCTTTCTTTTCCTTCTCACAGCATCGAGCGAGATAAAAAATATAACTTGCTTCTACATTGTAGAAGAGAGAAATTGAACTTTATAGATTTTTTTGCTTGAGCAATTCATTCTCAGCCAGTTAGTTAATAGATTTTTATCCTTGGACTAGAAATCGTAAGATTTTCTAGATGAAGGAGCATAGAGGAAGATGAGGTGAACTTGAGAATTGAAGGATTACTAGTAGAAGAAAGGAAGATGGTACCGGGATGGCGGTGCCAGTGCACTTTATAATGAATGAGAAGTCTAAATTTTTTCTCTTTCTCTTAAAACAATTATTTATTTTTACACAATATTATGTGCTATTCGTACCACCACCACTGATTCTGTCTGTTGAAAAAGTATCAAGCTGTATCTTTATAATTATCAGCATTATCTTCTGCTTCTAGTGGAATAAATATGTATTTTTTACAATCTCAAGGATTCCCTTTCTAATTTTTGTATGCATTTTTAATGGTAGCATGTAAATATTTGCCGAGAATTTATTCTCAAAACAGTGCAATTATTAAATGCATACGTTAAATTATCGATTTCGATAGAAGAGATGCCTACAATTACTATTGTGTAAAAAAAGTTACAAATTGTTTTAAAGGGATTTTATCTATTTTTTTTCAAAATAATGTTATTTCATTACCAAAGTTACAAGTGTCATCAATGTAAGTGAATGTTTGTTTGTTTACACTTGATGAGCAGCATACAAAACTACTTTTAGGGATAAAAAGGTTAAGTTTATTTTGAACAAGATGCTATCAGTAGGAAAACAACATTTGAGATTGCTTGACTAAATGGAATAGCAATAACAATAATAAAACTTCTGCCCTCAACGTTAATTAACTTCAATATTCTTGGGGTGTTTTGTTGTGCAAGATGTTCATGGCGTAAAAATTCTCATTCTGTCAGTTTCATGCGTGATTGTTGGGTTAGCAAGAAAGAAGAGGTTAGTTT
>JAHZMZ010003725.1:0-16719 GCA_027743805.1 Lepidocyrtoides sp. E14 | reverse complement strand
TAGGTACATGAATCATCAGTGCACGCAAGAATAAAAGCAATATTATATACCTACCTACATTGGATTGTAGCTTGGTCGTGTCACGCAAAATTTCCCACCTTTTTTCTGTATAATCAGTACAGGAGTTATCAAAATTATATTACTTTTTAGACAACTCATGGAATCTTGAGAAAGGAAATTGACGATTTATACATGGTATAAAAAATTATTTAAGTGTCTCCTCTCATGGCTGCATCTTTTGTTCCGGTGGCATTCTCATTATTTACGTTACTTACACTGAATGAAAAACTGTAATATGACTATGCATGAGGAAGCAGAACTTGTTCATTCATTGTTTTTTCAGTCTGGCGAGCTTCCCGAGAAAATTTGTTTTTTTTTCCTTTTCATGTCAGTTACAAGTTTCGACTAGATAATAAATTCAGTTGACCTTGGTACTTCAGAGAAGACAATTCAAAGTCAAGGAAATGGAAGGTTTAATTAGTCAACATTCAGCCTTGTGATGAACAAAACATCGCTGTAAGAATACGGAAAATTGTGACCGATGAAGTGGAAACTCATTGCAATGCACTTGAAAGTTGGAAGTTGAAATATCTCGGAAGTGGAAGTGAAAATATTTTGCCTACAGTTTTCGTACACGCAGAATTTGATAATAAGTATTTCCGAATTGTGCAAATTTATGGATAAAACATTATACCATATAAATTTAAATGGCGACTATTACAAGGGAAAAACTTGACAAGGATAACCCAGTAGTTACTGTTGAAGCATTATTGGAGAAAATTGGTAATTTCAATTTTCTACAATCAATTTCATACCACTTTTACTTATCAAAGCTCATTTTTTGTAGAACATCAGAAGTGCATATAACATACAGCCAGTAATAATGATACAATTATCCCTTGAAGGTGGATTTTCATGGTTTCAGCTGTGGGCAACTGTAATTATTGTCGCCCCGGAACTGTCAGCTTCAATGCTGTCATTGAGCCCAATCCTGACAGGCTCGCAACAATTTTGTCAGAATGAAACATCACATTCATGTGATAGCAATTTAGACTACCCTGGATCAGTGAAAACGGTCGTTCAAGAGGTGAGCTGTTTGTTACAGTTACATATCATTTGTGTACCTGGTGTGCTACGTTTGGCTGATATATTCAAAGTGCATTGATGCGACAAATAAATATATTTTTTCTTTCTTCGTGTTGTTAGTGGGGCCTAAGAGGAAGCAAAAAATGGATCCCGGAACTATTTATTAGTTTTCAAATGCTGGGTGCACTTTTTGGGGCACTTCTATCGGGCCAATTTGCAGAACGGTTTGTTGCCTTTTCTTTCTTCCCGAGCCAATAATGTACATATGAAATAATAATGTTTACTACATGCCAAGTTTTTTAATCTTCTTCATTGTCTTGGTTCGTTGAATTATTAAATTGTGCATGTTACAGCAACAATGAGTTCATAGTCCTTGATTGGTCGTTGCCTTTGATGCATACTCTTGTTTGATGAGCCGTTATCATAATTAGCTACTTTGCATTACCAACAACAGAGTTTTAAAAACATGACGATGTAGTGTCAACGTGTACATCATATGATGAAGGAAAAAAATAGTGTTGATTTTTTAAAAACTGCTATTATTACATCGCTAGGTTTGGACGTAAAAAAGCTCATTTTGGCTTGTGTTTCGCGATGGGCATATTTGGGTTTGCGTCCGGTTGGGCTCCTGATCCCTATTCATTTTGTGTTATGAGATTCTTATCAGGGTTCAGTATTGGAGGTGAGAATCTGAGAAATTTTTCCGGATAAAAATATTAGTTGATTACATTAATGGAAAATCTAACTTTATTTTATGCTAGGGTGCTATGTGGTTTACTTAAACTACTTGATGGAGTTTTTGACTCCCAATTACAGAACTGTATGTGGCTGTGTGAGCTTATGGGCTGTTGGGGAAATGCTCTTAGCTCCCATTGGGTATTTATTCCAAAGTTGGAGACAAATTCTTTGGGTTACATCTGCCCCAGCATTTATAGTAATGTTTGCATACCCGTAAGTTACAGAAAGCGACATTCAAGATTGTACTTTGTGCATAATACCATCTCGTATTTTCTTTTTGTATATCTTTTCATGCCATGATTTTCACTCTCAAATATGTTAGATGGATGCCAGAGAGCCCACGCTGGCTTCTTTGTCATGGGAGAACACAAGAGGCATTAGAAGTATTCGATAAAATTGCTAGATGGAACAGCAAACCAAGCGTGAACCCATCGGATGTAAAAGAATTACAGAAACAAATTCTTTTGGGGAGTGATGAAAATGGAGACTACCGAAAAAGTATAATATCTCTAAACAGCAGTAACACAAAGACTTTGTGTGTCGCCACATTTTCAAAAGCCTTTAGTGCCTTCAAAGTGTTTAGCTATCCGGAGTATCGATTTCAACTGCTCGTTTTAATGTTTTCCTGGTTTGCTTCCCAACTGATTTATTACGGTATCAGTTTCAATATGAAGAACTTAACTGGAGATGCTTATCTGAATGTGCTATACATGGGAATTGTGGGTTTGCCTGGTTCCTTCACTGGCCTCTTATTCAACAACAGGTAATACAGTAATGGAGAAAGCAAACAATGGACATAACTTTCGCTAGAGTAAGCGCTGCTGTTTCAAGTTATTTATGTTGTAAAAATAGCACGACATCTTGATGCTGTATTTTTGTAATGGCATACGGAAATACGTGATTTCAGTCAAGCTCCGATGACAAACAAAGTCATTAATTTTGTACAGCAGTCACGTTGCAATGTACAGACAGATACAATATACTCCCGTGAACGTTTTATTACAAGAGCTTTGTTTGCTTTTTTTGTCGTTGATTGACATTATTTCAGGCTAGGACGGCGAACAACAATCATAGGCTTTTTTAGCGGTTCCTTTTGTATCCTAATGGTATTGATTACGATCGATGAAACAAATCTTTCGCAACAATATCCCAGCTTAATACTGTTCTTGTGCTTATCAGTGAGACTATTTGTGGCAGCTGGATTTGCTGTTCTGTCATGTTTCACTGCAGAATCCTTTCCAACAACTGTCAGGGTAGGCTGTATGGGGATATGTGCACTTTTTGGAAATATCGGAGGAATTATAGCTCCCCAGTGTATTTTTGCATCAACTATTAGATTTTTTTTATTAAACAGATTTAAACCACATATCAAAATGATAAAATGACGTTATTAATGCCTGAAAAGTTTTGCTGATTTGTTATTTTGCCTTTTTTAGTTGTACATTCAGCACACTATATAACATTTGTACTGCTCAGCCTTGCCACAATCGTCAATGCTTTAAATTTAAAAGAGATGACTGGCAAGCCACTGGAGGACTTTTTAAAGTCAAACGAGAATTCCTCGTCGAATTCAGAGCCTGAGTCTGAATCAGGACACTCTCCCCGTGTTTAAATTTGTTTTACTTCGATTACATACATATTGAGCATTTTTTCGGCATGACATGATGAGTTTTTAAAGTGTAAAATGACTGTGATAAATATGTATGCATGTAAGCTTACAAAAGTATCAACGATTAGCATTGTAACAATAAAATGCTCATGATATATGTATGCTAAAGCTGTTGACAATAAAAGTTTTTATTGATTGTTTTAATGCAAGTGTTTATTTTTCATGATATTTATAAGCATCATGCCTGAATATTTGATGATATTAATAAGAATTCTCATGGACGTAAATCTGGTCATGTTGCAAAAACGTCCTATTTTAAGATACAATGGAGGTATGGCACGAAACGCTTTTTTGTAGTATGGTCGCTCCGCATGTCTTCTCCACTGTTTTAATAGTATGAGAATATTTTTGGAAATGTTGCCAGCGATAAGGCCAAAAACCAAAATGTATCCCAAAGTTATGAGAGAAAACATTAGTGTATTGACTTTTCGTAAAATTATCACAAACAGAGGGGATGACGATGACGTGTAAGATAAGGTAGCACAGTTGGCATAAATAGAAATTATAATTATAATCAACAGGTGTACTGGTATTAGAAACCTCCCAAAAGTCCAATTGATCCTCTGTTCCAAGTATTTCATGCAAAGGAATAGGATATGCACATGGGGTTTGGTACGTAAAATTTCCTTTGTCAAATCAGATCGAATTCCAGGCCTAGAAAACAAATTAAAAAAATGCATAGAAAATTGGTTCAAAAACAAAATCTCTACATAATTTGTGCCTACTTAAGCTTACCTGGGTTCCTTGACTAGCACATCAATAGATTGAGCAAAGAGGTAGTGTCGTGTTAAAATTTCCGCTATAAGAACAACGTTTTGAATGAAAATGTACAGCTGAAAAATTACCAGAATTGGGAACCATCTCCAAAATGAGAGCTTGTACATAAAAATTAAAGAAGTAATAAAGGCGGGTAGAGATGGAACAAAGCAACAAACGACTGTTGCTATAATACAAAGTCCGGGAAAACAGCAAACCCCCACTGTCACTAAGTATAACAAAACGTCTCTCCTTTCATCCAGACCGATAGGACCCCGTTTGTATAATGCTAGATAGTGAATGAAATTTCACATGTCAATGTCAAGGTAAGCAAAAAGCAAGATAATTTATTATACATTACTTTCAAATCTTTGGAAGAAAAGATAGCCATTGTTCCACACTTCCAAAGTCTCTTCTCCAAGAAATATATTTTGAAATATTATAATATTGGTCAGCAGCTGAATTGTAAGCATAAGGTTTAGAGCATTGATTACAAATCCTTTATACACTTCCAAAAGCTCAACAGCCAAAAAGTATTGAGAGAATATGAAGCTTGTGTACAAAAGTATAAAAAAGTTGTTGAGATAAACTATCTTTAGTCTCCCACTAGTCATTATTAATCGGCCAGTTTCCTTTTCAAAGTGGTGAGGCACAAAATTAAATATTGTGGCACATTGTAACACATAAATGTACAGACGTAAAGCTTTTCTGGAAATCATTTTTTTTACTAGAAAACAGGCGCTTGATGATCTTTTGATAAAACGTTATTCTGGAAAATGCGCTTTTTCCTCTGTTCTCTTATTTTTTAAACTTCTTTCACGAGCTCCCTGCGATAAAATTGGTCGAACAATTCGAGATTCGAAACTAATAACTTTGTTGAATAACGTAATCTCAAACGTGCTTTACAAATTACATTTCATGAAATGTCATTAAAATTTGTTATTGCTGATTGACAGACGTATAATCAAACTCCTCCCAAGAAAAACATTGTATTTTATTGAATTGGATCAAAAATCTAATTTCAAACTTGGATCAAACGTAAAAAGGAAGTATTTACGACCAATCTATACAAGTTAGCATTTTAACGCTATAAAATTAAGACTGTACAGTTTGGCGTGTATATAGTGTTTATGTAAGAAATTGAAATTGTTCTGGCAGATTGGGAAACTAGTGAATATATAATGCAACTGTTTTTAATTGATGAATGGAAGAAAATCCTCGGTGGCCGACAGTAGTGACCCAATAACAGTTTAACAATTTTCTATGTCAATGTTGCAATTTCGATGTATTAATCGCATTGTATACAATATTGAACGGTTCCTCTTTTACAAGCTATGTATCTGAACTTATCTGATTACATGTTACGCTTTCCAGGAAAACCTTTCCTTTTTAACATTCGTTACAATTTAACAAGATAATTGCAATGTAGTTTTATGAGCGAAACTCTGTCCCCAACAAATTAGCTTTGCCCAAGGTTGAGTGGGTGTATGCATTATTATAGCTAACACTATTTTATCGCACACAATTTTCAAATGTACGTGCCTTATTTGCTGAAAACACTGAGGAAAATTTTACATAAGACACACAGATACATAAAACACATTACTTTCTCTCTCGTTTCCTGTTAGTATTTATTCAAACTTATTTTTTTATGCTCAATACACTACAAAAGGTAAAAGGCCACGAGGGAATTAAAAGATATTCCATTTCCAAAATAGAAGGGCGAGAGAAACTCGTTTTATTTCAAAAGTGTTAATGGCTCGTACGCTTTTTGTTGCTTATGTTTTTTTGAATGAGTAAAATGTATTTACTCTTACCGTTTCTTATGCCATATTATACTAGATGGAGAACGAGCGAAAGGAACAATGAAGAGAAGAATCTAGGGAAATATCCGTAGTAGTAAAGTACATTTCACCGTTTCTATTTTTTGGAGTATAATTCATGGTGTAGAATTGTTGTACATAGTATCAGGAGACCAGGCAGGGTTTTTGATGTACATCTAAGCTTGCTAGAAAGCAGCACAAATAAAAAATAAAATGATGATATGACAATTTGTTGAAAAAGGACTTTCACTGCACTCTATGAAACTATCACGTATTCTGTAGCACATTATGTTGCAATAGTTGAATTTTGAATCAAAGTGATCTTAAAATGGCCGTCATTTGTCAAGTTTTAAAAAGTGTGTTGACACAATGTAGGCACTTCTGGTAAAAGACAGTTCTTCAAAGGAGACACGATGATCATTTTAAGTGACAAAAAACTGGTTTCTCAAAGTAAAGAGGAATTCTTATATATCTGCATAGTATTTGAATTGTTTGATGTAAAAGAACGAGACAGAACGGCATTTCTGTACAATACAAGATAAAAGATGGGTGACGTCATCAGCATCAATTCATGGTTTCTCAAAAGTTTTTATGGTAAGTGAAAAGTGACAGGTTGCGACATACGTACATATATGCCTGTATAAGTTTACGGTTCAAAAAATAGGCACAATCACAACTTACCATACATATATGTATTATGAGTAAATACACCAAAAAACTGTGTGGAAATCGATACGGTTGGCATACAAATTCCAGGAAATTCTATCCATTATCATTAAAGTCTCTTATGAATTCAACATTTCCGGGAAAAAAATATTGCGTACCAGTTTACTAAGACGAGAAAATGCAATATAATATTGGATACGAGTTTGGTAATAAAACTTTTTTCTCTTTACCATTGTTATTTAAACATGACATAGAAGAGAACAAATCCATCAAATGCTTTTCAACCTAACATGATTTTCAAATCTCCTTTGCCGTAAAATAGGCCAACTTTCTCCAAATTATGTAGATGAAATAATTCCCAAAAGAACCGACCAAAGAATGAAACGATTTTCCGCAAGCCAAATAAGTGCCAAAAATTCACATTCACCTATGCCTCTATAAAAACGCATGTTGTAAAGTTTCAAGTATTTGTGTGCGTGCCTCTTGAAATAAAAAACTCAACAATTTTCTCATCGAAGAACCGCGCCTCTTTTCTTTACTATCTTACCTGTTTTTTACAATCGTATCAATCGAATCATCTGCGAAAGTAAAATAGGGGCATTCAAGAGGGAACACAATGGAAAATATCCTTTGAGGTCGATATGCTTTCAATTTATTTACAGTTGAAAGACTTTGTTCTCGTCCCTTTTTCAATGGATCAGATCAGATAATATGAAGCCACAGTAGAGCTACAGACTACAGAGAAACTTGTGCCTGCTTCTGTTCTGTTCTGACTGCCATTTCTACATTGAAAAACAAGCAGAATATTGCGATGCTCTCTTTTTGATTATGGTGGTCGCTTAGGTGGTAGAGAGGAATTCCATGTTGTAAACATAATGATTTCAAATTAGCATTAGGTTTCTGCAAAAGATGTTTCCAATGACGCGTCATATCTTTCATTCTTTCATAAAATGCTTTTTGCTCTTTTGTGTCCTCGTGGGAAAACAGGTGGAATGACTTCAATCGCTGAACTGATTCAAAATATCTTCGATAGGCTTGGCTGTCACAAATAAAAGAAATAAAAAAATCATATATTTGAGCGTTACGTGAAAACGGCGTTCAACGTCATATACGTCTCAACGAAATTACCACTGGAAAGTGGAAAGTAATACGTTAGGTATATTTTGTTCTTGATATCTATCTATACTATTTTATTAATTAGGTATCTCTCAGTGACTGAAATTCAGTCTCAAAACAAAAGCAAGGTACGGGTTTCGAAATGCCCATGCATTTACATATACATATATGTAGGTGCGTTGAAATATAAATATAAAACAAGAGTCTTAATGAAGTTACGATCGTTTAAAAAATATTAGTAACTTTATTTGTCGATATCGGTTGCTTTTTCCGTTTTCACCATTTTTTGTGGTTGACCGGGTATGGTGATGGCATGACTAATAAAAAGAATGCTGTGGTTGTGTGGCAGTGATAAAGGGATAATAAGTATTATGCAATATATCCGACCTATTTTGCTATCGCTGATATTTGGGCAAACCAACAGACTGTGGGTGACAGTGATAATTTCAAAGGCGAAAAGGACAACCTTATCTAAAGAGTTCACATAACGATTATTTAAAATAGTAAATGCTTCCAATTGCATTGCAACTATAATGCCTGATACTGCATCACTGAAAGTCTGTATGTAGAAAGAGATATTTCAACAATATTTTAGACTTTCTCGTTGGAAATAAGCACAGTGCTGTTACCGTACCAGTTACATTACTATTACCATCCATGAATGAATAGTACTTCTCGAGGCGCTCACAACTGCATACGATCCACGAGGACTGAGCGATAACCCGATTAATGATTAATATAGAGTAAAGTCTACATGTAATAAGAAAGGTCTGCAATAAAGAAATAAATAAATAAAATAAAAAAATTACCATCCATGAATGAATAGTACTTCTCGAGGCGCTCACAACTGCATACGATCCACGAGGACTGAGCGAGTTCCAATTTAAATCCTATTACCTTGATTTTCTGCCAGTGCGTGAGTCCCAGAGGAAGCAGAAAGCAAACAAAATCAGGCAATACACCGACCCATGAAGTCTTACTTGAAGTCTTATCTTGAAGGTGAGAATGTTCGGTGCAGTAAGTTCATGAAATTTCTCTCCATGCTGTTTTAAAATAATTATGTACACTTAGGTAAGATACTTGGTAGGTGTGAGGTGAGTGAAATCCTTTACACTGCAACATTATGCAGTCTACGAAACAGAGAGATACTAACTTATATAGTACATAAGCTTAGACGATTTAAACGAATCATCACTTTATGCATCCAGAAGTAGCACAAAAGATCAGAGATACATCTCCCAAAGGTTCACGATACTCTTTCATCACTTTGTTTAATGTGAAATTAGGTAGAAATTTGATGTACATTTATTCCATCCTTTGCAAAAGGGAAAAGCACTTGTTTGGTTTGTTTATTTCTGCTTAACCCAAACCATATGCCAAATAAACCCGTGAACATATATTATTAGCTCGCTGCATGGTTCATAATAAATTATCACACTTTGGATGTCCGTATGTCCGACTGTCTACCTTTATTTTTCAAACCACATGATTCAACTTTTACTCAAGTTCTTAAGTCAGCATTCATGATTGAACTGTAAAAAAAAGGTTTTAACCATCATGGTTCAAATTTTTATAAGGTAATCTCACAAAGCATGGTTCAAAATTTACAGTGGTTTTTTGAACAACTATCATGATGGAAACTTGTTCAAAATTTTTGAACCATTATGATAGAAATTTGTTCAAAATTTTTGAACCATCATAATTGAATTTTTTTCAAAAGTTTTCAACCATCATGGTACAATTTTTGGAACCATCATGGTCATGGTACAATTTTTGGAACCATCATGGTACGACTTTCTAAGCCGTCATGATACAATTTTCGGAACCATTATGGTACGACTTTCTAAGCCGTCATGGTACAATTTTCGGAACCATTATGGTACAATTTTTGGAACCATTATGGTACAATTTTTGGAACCATTATGGTACAATTTTTGGAACCATTATGGTACAATTTTTGGAACCATCATAGTACAAATGATCGAAGCTAACGTAACTCGAAAGTAAAAAGCTGCTAGGCTTCCAGTTTAAAAATTATCTTAAAGCAAACAGGTCATTATCATACCACTATGAAACTAGAAAGGTGGAAGGTACAAGAAAAACAAGTAGCAAAGTACTCTTGGTAATTTGTTTACAAGAATTAATCATTATTATCAAAAGCTGAGGTACCTATGGACTCTTCTATTCTTGACTCAAGCAAACAAATTTGCAAAGCATGTGTACTTAAATATAAAATGGGCAGACAACGCACATAGTGAGCATTATAACTTCCCAAAAAATGAACTTCAATAATGAACGTTTCCTATAAACCCACAATATCATAATAAGTTACAAAATAATTATTCTTACGTACGACCATGTACATTTGGATGAGTAAAACGAGAAGAAAACATGCCACCAAAATTAATTTTTTGGGAAAGCTTTTAGTTGAGCTTCAATAAAAACTTGTTTGTATGATCTACTTATCTGGTCTAGTCATTGTCTAGTCGTACCTTTTTTTATTGCCAAATGTGTTGTGTGTGTTAGCATCACTCGTGGAACTCAACAAACTATGTATAGCACAAATAATTCATACATACATATATATCAATGAAGAACTCATTCTATTCTAGAGTGACAGTTATTACAGCAGGAGCGTTTCTTGATACTTGATCTCATACATTTAGTTTTTTTTATAAAGTTTATGTGGGTAATAATCATGAAGAAATGGTGAAAACTCAACAATGGATCACGTTCTGTGCAAGTTATTCTGCGTTCTGTGTAGCGACTCCTTTCTTATCATGAACTTGAAAGTAAACACGTATTTCAATGAAAATCTTTTCAAAGTTTAGAAGCATGCCTCATGGAAAAAGGAAGAAGGCATTGTATCATTGTAGAATCGCTAGCGAAGAAAGTGTAAAAAGAAAGGAATGAAATCAAACGTATCGTTGTGTGCAGGAATGGGACTATTGAGAAAGATTTCTGAAAAATTATATCACACATTTTGCGGCCTTACAAGACTCTCATCTGCTCCATTTCCGATACTCTCACTCAGTCCCATTTAAACAAGTGATTCATGATTCTCCTTTTCATGACAATGGGGTAAAAACTAGCCGAAAATTCAACAAGAGAACTCTCAATCTCACTTTTACCCTATTATACGATGTACTCTACCGATATTCCATAAAATTGTCGAATGGGTGGTCTTATGTTTTTCAAAGACGAAATAATGGTTTGAAGATATGCGCAATGGAATAGAATAAAGACGACGATTGTGCATAAAAGGAAGAAAAAGAATGTAGGTATGTATAATAGTGAGTGTACGAGCTAGACAAAAAAGCTGTCTTTTTTAAATATAATGCTGGTGGTAAAAGTGAAGAGGGAAAGGTACATAATGGCGATGCAAGCTATGCAATGAATGTCATTCCCTTTTTCGGTTGCAAAGAACATGGTACAATAAATTTTGAGTGAAGAAAGGGCTTCTCCGAAATATATATAAAACGTACATATGAACAGCAATCACAATATTATTATTGAAAAAATAAGAAGCAAAAGATTTACTAGAACTTTTAGAAAAGTAGTCAGCAAGTACTTCTTGTATGTCTTTTTGACCAGACAATGCATATATGCAAGTACGTGTGAAATGTGTGCTCATCATTATTATTGCTTAATATTCTTTATTTTATGTACCCACAATTCAGCCTTGTACGAAAGTACCCGTATCCCCATTTTGAACGTGAAGTTAGTACCCTATTGGCTACTCAACGATTTTTCAATATTTTTACTCGTTTAAAATGAAGCACCCTTGTATTGTAGCGCACATCTGTGTAAAAGAGTTGAAAGCTTATAGGTTGGAATGAAAACAAAATGCAACCATTTTTTCTGCATACTCAAAGTGTTCTACATCGAATAAAATCTACTTGTAGCTCGCAAAATAAGTACTAAGTAAGTTCATTAACTTCATATACTCTAACCCAGTTCCTTTTTTTGATAGTAACATTCTACAAAGGTGGTAGACAAAAGTTCTGAGATTTCGGTAATTCCAGTATGGAGTCTCTTCCTTACAAACGAGAAAATATTCTTGATGATGATAAATCGGATTGTATGGATGCCATTTTTGTAAAAACTTTACAAATTTATTTTCAAGCTTTCAACTGTTTAAGAGAAAATATTCTATTCTTTATAAAATATTATGTATATGTTTTCATTATACATGGCAAGTCGCCATCCGTCCTTCCATCAGAAGGACAACTTTTGCATTATACACCGGTAATGATATTTATTCATGAATTGTGTAAAGGAAAATAAATTTCGTGTCATAACTGTATTTGCTTAGCATTTTGAAGCTAGCCGGTAGAACCACATATTTTCACTCTAATGCAAGTCCTAAATCCTTCTTATTCTTCAACTGAGAAAGGATTGAAAAAGGAGCTGAAAAGAAGTGAATTTTTTCTTGTAATGTACTGATAGTTGCATGATCATATTTATTCACACATGGGAAAATTCATGGGAATTATTTATGCAAACTTCTTGACATAGAATGGACACTAATCTATAAACCTCAAACTTGGAAGTAAAATACATTTGCAGGGAATAAATCTATAAAACACTTTATGCAGGAAACAAAAATTGAGTTAATACTGCTACATACCAAATTTCATATTTTTACAAAAAACCTCTGAAAAAAAGACGGACCTGGAAAACAGGAGCTAAAGTAAATTTCAATTTCATTTAACCTAAATCGATTTGTGTTTAATATTTTTTACAATCAACTGATGTTGAAAATAGCGAGTTCAGACCCCGCAGAGAAAGCATACATCATGAAAATCTTGAAAATTCGCTGTGTGAATATAATGTAGCCACATTTCAACTTTGCTTGGTAATAAATTCTGTGCTTTTCAAAGGTGGTCGTTAACCGTATAGGTAAGTAAGGATAGAATGAAATTGAATGCAAGGTTTTTCCCTCGTTTACTATATCAGTATTTCTGAGCACCGCAATTTTAGAGTATACACTGGCTCCTTGGAAGTGGCATTTGTTTAGCATAATATTTAAAGATGTTGCCGCTTCATAAGATTGAAAATAAGTCACCTAAAAGTGAATTTCCCTCAAGGAGTCAATTTTGAAATGCTCTCCGGTAAGCATGCATAACGATCTCATACTTTTCTCGCCAAGTCACTAAAAAAATGGAAAAAGAAGTCTGTCTCAAGTCTCACTCAACTCAACATCATCATCACTACTACATACTTTTAGCATGCTCACTTGACTCAATTCTCACTTTTTGCTTTCCATCAATGGAATAATGGCAAATGGTGGTAATGTGAAAAGTGTGAAGTAATATAATATCCGAAAATGGCGTGGTTTCTGTCGTTCTCTCCAGGAGCAAAGCAGAGCAACCGCTACTCACAACAACATATAACTACCATCACATACTTCTTTTTCGCAGCAAACTTAAGTTGCAAAGTGTAAAGGAGAAGCAAACGAGCGTGAGTAATATCTATTTTTAACAACAACTATAACTTCTCCTCCTGTTTCTACATGTTCCTCCTTAAAAAGTGGTACCCTGACACTAAAAAAGGAGAAATAGAAGATGAGATGACATTAGCAAGCAAATTTTTTGTAAGTAGTTGAGAGTAAGCAACATTATGAAAAGTCTAAAAGTGAAGTTACACTCCGCTCTAAAGCGCTAGAGTGTAGAGTAGCGAGAGAGAGAGAGAGAGAAAGAGAAAGAAGGGATGAACTAGCAAATCTCCGTTTGAAAGTTGAAGCGTGAGAAAAAGAAGATGCAACGAAAGAAGGAAATAAGTTTACTATGTATAAATATGAGATTGTATATGGGATAAGTGAGCAATACTTATTGTTATGATATTTTCTCTATTTCTCACTCTCTTTGGATTTCCCCTCAAACCGGCCTTCTATACGATTCATATTTGTACAAATGTACTTACATTTGTAAATGTATAATTTATAGGATGTATGTATGGGAATAGGAAGTAAAGATGCTTCCAGGTTTGCAAAATGTTGATACGTGCTTATACCGCAACAGCCATTCTGCGGATATAAGATAAGAATGAAAACGCGTTATATACGACTCACTATACTGTACAAGTTGCGTGAGAGACCCTGTCTCTTTTCCCTGTTGTGTAAGGATGGAAGTGGCTATTATGGAGTGGATAATGGGGAAAGGAAGACGCGAGACAGCAGAAAATTAGGTTACTCTGCTTCTTCTGAATTATTTATGAGACCGAGTCAGTGAGTGAATGCTTGCGTACAGTGGAATTGGATGGCACTCGTCCTACACCATTCTTCTACATGAGTCAGGCAAAGACCATTTTATTCCTATTTCCATTATTATTACCACTTGTACACTATGTCTACGACGGCACACACAACACACTCTTATATCATTTTGTTTTGTCGGTATTAACTGGGGAACTTTATCCATTAGATCTTGCTTAAGTCGAAAGGGCGAGATAGATGTGGCTAGAAAAGAATGCTACATACTTTATTGTTATGTAAAAAACTGGAGTGCATGTTATGTTTTGAGTTCCTATTTACAATTGTGCTGATTTACGCTTTTAAACTACTTGAACAAAATAGTTTGACAAAATGTAACAAAAAAGTTGTAAAAATTGATCCTTGTTTATAGTTCTTCACCAAAATGTCACTCACATTGAGCTAATGAGCTAACTGTATTCAATACCCGTAGAAAGTTAATATGAATTGGAATAGAATCATGAAGTGTTTCGTGAGCTTATTTCATTACTAGTACTTATTTTGCTATTTCTCACAACTATGTAGGCAAGTAACTCATTCTAATCAGTCACCTCTAAGAACCGCATCATTTGGGCATTTATATGAACTACAGAAACGGAAATTTCTCTACTTGGCACTTTGCTACATATATGCAAGCGAAAACATTATTTATGGAGTCGTACGATTAACAGTTTGTACTTTCGGGTTCAAAGAATGGCTTGGTCCCAATAAGTACAGTTTATAAATGTATGGAATAGTATGAATACAACTCGATAAAAGTTGATCAATTAATTTTTAACAAACTTTCTAAAATTTATGTTTGAAAAACATCTATTTTATTTCCTACAAAAGCGTCTCAAACAATTTTGTGTCTCTTATTTCCGCTTAACGCTTACATTCTTACAAAACCTTTTATAATTATAATAATCAGCTCGTATAGACATATAAATATTATGTTGGTATTCTTCTTCATTTGTGACGAGTCAGGGTTCAATGAATATTGGCTCATTCGTTCGAGGAAACAGTTTTCCCTTGTGTGTTCCTATTTCAAATAGTTCCATTACATGATATGTTTAATATGTTATACATTTTCTACGAAAGAGAATTTATAAATATTTTTTATTGATTTTTTTTAAACTGACGATGAGCAATAAGATTTTTCCTAACGTGTTTCAAGACTATTTTTCTGACTCTACTAAGTTTGCGTACTATTGTTCAACAGGAAAAAGTAAGAATTACCTGTTTTATCATGCTTCTAGGAGGGCTTTTGTATTACTTTTATCACAAAACTTTGATAAGACGGAGTACTCTTGTACGTTTGTACTTTAAAAAAACTCGACAAGTGGGAATGAGAATTATCCATTATGGAAATTTTCCGCGACTGTGATTTCTAGCACATCTGTTCCAACTTTGACTGTGGTATGTCATAAAAATAAAGTTGTCTTCAATTCAGTACAAGTATACCGTAAAGGAAAGACTATTAAAACGATGAAGCAGTCATCATTAAGAAGTGCTTCAGCTAGGGTTCACAAAAGATATATTATATAACTATGTAGGCATGTATTTCTGGGTACGCAAGTCAATTTGAAAAACAAAACTTGCACATTATGTTACACTCTTGGGAGGAAACAAAGGGAAGTGTCTTTTTGTAACATATGGTAGAAAGGAATTTCTACTCTGTATTCTATAAGTTGCATTAAAAAGTATATGAATATTCCATCCATAGGATATTAGCAATAGAAAATAAATGTATTGTCAACAAGGAAGGAAATAATGACATCCTGCACAGTACATTCATAATTTCCATCAACTCTGATTTTACAAGAAAATCTGATGATTTTTTAATTATCCTATACGGTGAAACTTTTGAGTATTTCGCTTTCTACTTTCTCCTCCCGTATTGTAATATACTGTTCACTACCACGTCAGCGTATTATTCAATATTACACAAAATATTAGTGGAAAAAGTGGTACAAATGATGATACTTGGAGAATGTCGGAATTCACAAGAAACATCTAGTCTTACATATATCTGGTAACACACACATAAGCGGAACACACACACGCATTTAAAGCATAATATAACTGTATACGTAATTTGCATGCCAATCCTATGAACATTCTTTGATTCTTTAATAATGATATCAGACGCTTCACAAGAAGGGATACATACAATGACGCAATATACAATAGTCTCTCCTGATGTTGCTGCGCTTGCAAAATGTGATATCAGCATGTTACACAATGGGAGAAAGCGTAACGTGCGTATGTTTCCATTATGACTACGTGCGTAGTGCGTTCATCCCTTCCACTTTCCTTGCAAATTAACTGCCAACTACAAACTGTCGAAAATCATCTGTTTGTAATGTACTTTGTAACTCTTCCATTCCTGGACGGAAGTAATTTTTAATTAAGCATAATTAGATGAAACGATGCATTGGATTCAAGATATATTCTACTTTCACTGTATAATTATATTGTACTCATTCATCTAGATCCTTATACATAAATATATCAACGATATGCAACTCTAAGTGTTGCTGAATTGAATAAAGAAAGTAAAAGTCATTTTGTCACTAGAAAAATACCTTTGTGCTTGGAAATCATTTCTAGCAAAAAATTGAAAGTTCTAA
>JAHZMZ010003724.1:0-15140 GCA_027743805.1 Lepidocyrtoides sp. E14 | reverse complement strand
ATGACTAAATGACAATATAGTGTGTAAAATGCATTAATTATCCACTGCAAGGATATTCCCCACCACCTTGCTCGTGGTTTATTTGAAATTTATTTTTACCGTGTAACCTATTGGTAACATTATATGGATTATGTGTTTTACTTTAAATGTGTATTTTTTTACACAAACCAGTGTACTTTCTGAGAGAAAAGTGTAGTGGGGATGTGTATAAGTTGTATAAGATAGTTGTTTGAAATAATGATATACCAAGCAAGCTATATGCATTATGCTTCTTGAAATATTGGTAGATATAGAAGATGTATGTATATATGTATTTCCCCAATTGAAAGATACTGATGGGGACTGGGGACGAGAGGGCAGGGAACAGCAAAATGTGAAGCAACCATCCGAACTCAGCTGTTCTTCTTTGTGTGTAGCCAAAGTAAAACGCAAAAAGTCCCTGTCCTTTGTTACATACCACCAACACCAACTATTATAATAATATGATGAGTCGATGACATATCATATGAACAATGCATAAAATTTTTGCATAAAATTTATGCATAAAAGTTTGTACATATCTATTCGTATAGATAAAATTGTAAATTTGTATAGGTAGGGATGCATAATACTTACTGATGTTTTTATTGAATTTGTGTACAACATGACACAAAGAGCATTGCATTGCAAAGTAAGGCATTGGGGAATAATGGAATGAGAAACATGTGCTGCTGCACTACAATAGCCCAAAAAGTAGAATTTTATATAGTAATTTTATGGTGAAGTCCATAGCACACTATTTTCCATTCCATCTGATCCTACCTTCTTGCAGCAGTGTTCATCATCAGTATAGTATAATATATATGCATTATACATATATACTTTTACATATTATGCACGACCACATCATGACTATTTAATACATATTATACTATCTACTACCACCACCACCAGTTCATTTTTTATAACTAATAGCATAACAACAACAAAACCCAAATGTTTTTGTTGCTGGCTGGCAGGTCTTCTCATCATCATCATCATCGTCACACGAGCTTGTTGTTACTACGAGGCTGTTGTAAACTGCGACTCCAACTACTCCACCACACTCTACAACTGGTGATAGAAAAATAAAGATACACACACACCTTGTGCTAGCAAGAGCTATATAACCCAGCAATTTCTTTGTGTATGCGACTTGTCCCTTCTTCGTCTTAAACATTTTTAGTCAATTTATCTCATTCACTTGTTATTGTAGTACAGAAATAGACAAATTTTTATAAAAAAAAGTAAGCCATAATTATAATCTTATTTCAAAGCAAGTATGCTTTCATTTAAACAGTTACTCAGTTAACTTCAAAATAAATATATATATAAAACTATATTGTATAACAAAGCAGACTATTCGCTACAAACGGAAAGGGCATAGCAAAATTTATCTTCTTTGTATTTCGTATATTATTGTTTTTATCAGGGTTCATAATACTAATAGCATTAGTCACATTCACATGAACATACCTATTTAACTTGTAGGTATACTTACCTACCTATCTGACGCTCAATCATCATCATCATCACACAATAAAAAACGTAAATACATATAAAGTTTTTTTTTCGTTGGATTGCCCAACTAACTGCTTTGCACAAAAATAAACGAGATAGCCTAAAAGTGTGTAAAAAAGAGAATTGAAGCAAATAGGCACTTGGCAGTTATTTTCGCATGGGAGATGGAATGAAAGGTCTGAGGAAAGGAAAAGAGATTTTGTCACATAATTAAAAAATAACATCATCATCCTTGATTGTTGTACAGTACCCTGTGTGTGTGTGCTAGCAAAGGGTTTTTCATCGTCAGTCCTCACAAATTTAATAGCTCACGGCAGCAGCAGCAATAAAATACAATGCAACAATTTCAAATGGTGCTGCTTCTCTATCTAAAATTGTGTTGAACACTTGCATACAACTTTATAACTATAACTTGCGAATTTAGAGTACATTGTCCTACTTTAAATCGCTGCTACTTTTGTTTGGTACGTTAAAGTTATTTGCAGTCGATATGTAATTTAGATTGCATTGCATTGGACATGAGCTACCACGACTTCTTTTCAATTCGACATTATACGTACATAACACGTTGAACGTTCACACATACACACGTACAAAATTTACTTTTTTGTATTCTGCCAATCTTACGCGTACCATTGCTGTTACAAACCAATAGTACTCGACTGTAACGATACTTTTGTCTGTATTACTTATCTTAGTCATAATAATAAAAATTCATAAGAGAGTTGTAGGTTATTATAATTGTGTGATATGATGTTTGATATA
This sequence comes from Lepidocyrtoides sp. E14, assembly GCA_027743805.1. Taxonomy (NCBI): domain Eukaryota; kingdom Metazoa; phylum Arthropoda; class Collembola; order Entomobryomorpha; family Entomobryidae; genus Lepidocyrtoides; species Lepidocyrtoides sp. E14. The sequence goes on along the minus strand of JAHZMZ010003724.1, from coordinate 12,836 downwards.
AAATATATAAAAAAAAGATAAATAACAGTGATACGAAGGAACATAATATGACTATCTATATAAAAGTGGCTTACGCGTGCAAGTGCAAAAAAAGTTACAATTATCATCATTAATAACCTGACTTGATTTGTATTGTACTACTCTCATATAAATATTCACAAACAACCATTTCGTGTCCACCAATAATCCCTTCGTAGAGACAAAATCGTAGTAATAAAATATAATTTGCACAAAAGCCTTTTTTTTGTTAGATATTTTATTCAAGTTGATTAAAGTTTCAAATTTATTGTGAATACTTTAAAACATACATAAATTGTGTGGTTGGTTGACGAGAGGATATGATATGATTATTACGTACACACACACACATGAGTAGAGGTAAACAATTCACAAACAAGAAAACAACTTTGTGAACTACATGTTAATATTATCATTTTATGCAATTTTTTGTGCATAAGTGTTGTACAGGTGCACATTGTTGTTGTGATGTGAGAGTTGAGACTTTTTAGATGGATGGGCGAGTTCTATGTTGCTGAACAAGTTAACATAGCTGTATGGTTGCATTATTGCATGGCATACATGCAATTTTAGGAAAAGTTAACTGGTCTATTGTTATTTGCATTCTCTCTGTGAATGAACACTTTAATCGTGAAATAATGCTCATTTCGTAAGGCCATTTTAATAGCATAGTGTGTAGTTAGTTGCTAAAAAGTTTTGTTCAAAAGAACATGCATGGTCTGTTGCGTATGAAATGAGTCTTCTTCTACGTCGTTTTTGCATACTATACTAATTTTACACAACACTACAACACACAATATTAGATTTTTACTTTTCATTTAAATATTTTTGAAGGCAATCTTGGCAATTGAGTCGTTTGCTTCTGATAATCTCTTCTGGATAAGGTGAATAAATTTTTATGCAGGTTACAGCTCCAAATCTAGAACCGAGTGAAAAAGCGTGTAATTTTTATTCAGTGTACATGTTATGTTTTAGTGAAATTGCGAATGGTGGTGGTGGTGTTTGGTTGGTTGGTGGTGAGTAATGTTTCTCATAAAACATTTTCATAGTACCATGTGTAGTGTGCCATTAACTTCCGTAAATGGTATGGCCAAACTCAGACTCATCACACAGTACAACACAATAGACTGTACTATTTCCAAATGTTCCTCCAATCTTGAATACACCACCAATACCAACATCGTTAAGAAAACAGGCTGTATTGCATATTGTTCTCCACTTTTTGTACAAATTACATTTTTAGATAATAGCAAGTAATAATTTTTTAAATCAAAACGGTTAAGATTAAAAGGCAGCTGCACAAATACCAATTAGCTCTCATCATATTCATGCTAAGTTTATTGGAAACATACAGGGCACCAAAATAATAGTTAAAAGTAATATTCAGCGCATTTGGTCGACAATTTCTTGTTAGTATTCAATCAATATAATAGTGAATTTAAAAGTTAACTATAATGATATTACCTATATGTATTCTGCAGTTCATGTGAAGAAAAACGTACACTGGAGGAATGTGAGACAACTGGTGAAATCTGAGATAATCGTGTAATCTGTTGGATCAATTCATCAAATAAAGCTTACGGAAAGGTATGTATAAACACTTTTTGTTTGAGTTTTCAGCAGGAAGCTATTAACTTTTACATGAAGAAAAAAAATTCATGAAATTTACCGCTATCCCAAGTTTTCTAACACGAGAAATTTTACTTTTTTAGTAATAATCACATAGCCATATTAGTAGCACTGGACATCATTCTTGTTGCATATTTTTACAATATACGGTCAAATGAGCGTATAGAAATGGCACCTGAGCGAAGATATTATAATCGCCGAGGTGGGAATGGCCGTTGGTCAAGAACACATTATGGTCGTCATTTGGACGAAACAATAGCTGGTCAGTCAATGCGAAGAGTACTCGATTCATACTGCCCATATTGTGCAACTGATATCCGAGCCGTGGGACCCAGAAGGATGGGTATGTAGTAATTTTGATAATGTTAAGTAGTAAAACAAAATTGAAAGCTTATTATAATTATGAAATGTATGAACGAAATAGTACGATGTCCAAACTTTGCCCTTTGTGGGAAACCATTGCCAATAGATGAGAACACGTGTCCCAATTGTACTCATTACATCCGGAGTAAGTACTAAATACTTGCTGAATCAGAATGATAAAATGAATATAAAGGTTCTAATATTTCCTTACGAAAAGGATAAAGGATTAATTGGTACTGTCCATTATTTTTCAGCGGAAGACAATTTCTGTCGTGTTTGCCGAACTAACTTGCGGAATGTAATAAGAGGGCGAGGAGGTTTGTATCAGCAGCTTAATAGAGCTCCTTCACCTATCCGTAACAATAGCCCTCCCAGACCGGAGCCTTCAGAACAGGAGGATGATTCTTCCTCTGAGGAAGATGGTGAACGTGGTAATGTGGACGGTGATGGTGGTGGTGCTGGTGGAAATCAAGGACCATCCAATAATATTGGTGGTGAAATTGGACGTAATAGGCCCGCAGCTGGCCGTGGTGGAGGTGGCTTTCTTCGTGTTGTGGCCATAGATGATGGCGAGTGAACGCTGCAATTTTTAAATTTAAAGTAGCATTTAAACAAGCGAGAATGCAAAAAAAAAAAGAAAACATAAACACTAGAGACAACAAGCAAACGTTTATTTGGGCACGTGGAGAAGTGAATCGTTTTTTCAACAAAGTATGAACATGTATTATTATTATATTAATTATTAATATATTCCTACTTTTTTGCGTGGAGAAAGTAGAATTTACTCGTTATAAACGTACGTACGTACATACGTTAAATAGGGGCCGTCAAGTACAAGAAAATCACGACTAATTTTTTTTTTCTCGCAGAATAGTAAATAGAGTTTACTACAAGGTTATATAAATCACAGAAACATGTCATGATGATTAAAATCAAAAACGTTATATGATAATATTTAAGTTCAAGTTCCCAGACAACTTTTAGGTCAACTCTACTGTGATTCAACTTCTCTCATTTTTCGTTTTCAGCTCCAAAAACCTTCCGAGTCTTACTTTTTCTCTAAACACAATCTTTTGTGAATTATTTTTTTCTCTTCGCTTGGGATTATCTATAGTTTCACTCCATTTTGAGATCAAAATCACTCAACAGCTATGATCATGATAATAATTGATTAATTTCAATTTATTAACCGGTCACGACACGACGGCAAGTTCAGTCCTCTCAGAATTTTAGTATTTTTCCAAGAAAATTTCCGCCTACACACACAACATCGGATAAAGCGGGTGTTGATTATTGATATCGATGATTATTTTATCATATAATATATAATTTCGAAACTCGTCTTTGAGAGTAAGCCAGCCACCTTCCATATTTCTTATTTTTATTATACAGGTATCAAAGAAAGAATATATAATGTGTTAAATGTGCATATTGAGTGAGATGAGTACCCACTTTCCATATTATTATGTAGCGTACCGAGTCAAGTGCAGTGGTTATCGGTTTATAAACTAATGACATCAGGTTCGTTGTAATCCTCGCAGCAGGAGTCAGAACAGAAAGATGAGATATGTCAACCCCTAGTATCTCGCAGGTCTCTCAGGTTCATAAGATGAGATGATGATGATGATGGTTGGTTCGCGACCTAGCAAAAGAAATCATCGTAAGTCGAACACTTCATTTAGCTCAGACAGAGCCAGCCCTATGCTTTCTCTAAATATACTCTATATGTATACCAATTGTCATCAGTTTAAGTTTCTTTATGAGTGATATAAACAAGTTTTTTTTTGCTTTATTTTTAAAATGTTAGAATTCTAGATTGATACAAAAATATGCAAAAGAAATATTATATACTCTATGAATATTATTACAGATTTGGTCCATTTTTTCAAACCTATTTAGATAGAAAGTCACGAGGTCGGTGATGATGATGGTGAGTGAGTTGAGGGAAGATGAGTTTAATCTCACACTCAGGCAGAGAAACTCAATCAATCCACTACTTCGCCTATAGGAAATTTGTTCCGCGATTTCCATTTCCACCATGATGATGAAAGTGTAGGCAGACAGGAAAAGTATCGAGATGATGAGATTCGTCATTCCAACAACTATAGCTCTTTGTAATAACATTTTTTAAAAATGTATGCCCAACAAAAAAAACAGTTTAAAAAACAATACAATACTTTCACCCTTTTTTGATTATATATACCAATTCTATTATTACCATTATATACTTGAAAAAAAAAATATTTTAAAGACTCCTATATATTTTCTTCCTTATATATTCAATATTGTTTATATGCAAACGCTTAGAAAAATGATGACTATTATTATTATTATTACTACTACCAATAATCTATTTACTACAAAACACACTACTAAAAATCTTTCATCATGAAACTAATCATTTTTATGATATCAATTTACAAAAAAAAATACTTAATACAAATTACCAACAATTTTATGTGCATATATACTTCTCCTGTTATATATTGTCGAGAATGAGTAGTAGAAATTTGTTATATTAATCTGAGATTTTTTAAGTTGCATAAAACTATTATTTTTTTTTTGGAACCAGTTGCTGCACTCCAACTTTCTATACTTTATAAAATCAACATCATTATTCTCTTGCTACTTTCTCCACTTGGTTATATATATAATACTGCTGTGTTGCTGCATGACGTAGCTGTGACATGATAAAAAAAAACTTCGTGTCCATTTTTATAGATTATCTATATACACCTACCTATTTAGCTTTGTCTTTATGATGATCATGATGTGTAAAACCGTTTGTACGTATAGCTTAGATAATATGTATATAGAAGTTAGTAGTACTTACCATCGGACCTTATAGATAATTATATTGATCCGATTACCGAGAGAAAATATAACAAAAAAAAAAAGTTTATTTCGCAATGAAAAAGTATACCTTATGTTTCGAAAATAATAACGTTTGTATTTACGATAAATATAAATTATCCGCTTCACCACTATCAACAATATATTATGATACGATAATATATACTTTTACTCCCGTCAACGGCCCCCCTTCCCTATAAATCGCGCACGCAGTGTAAATGATAGTTTTTTTGTGCTATATTAGTTAATGAAGAATGCAGAGTCGACTACACAAGTCGATTTTTAAATAAACTAAATCAATATATGTGTTATACACGTACAACTATGTTGACATTTATGTGTCATGTATCTCATTCGTCTTGAAATCTTCATTTCACACTTTGAGTTGTTCATTCATTATTGACCTGTATAATAAGTATGATGTCCACATTTATCATTCATCACTGCAAAGTCGTCTGCAGCTGAATCGATTTACATACATAAAAGGTGAATTTCACACATAGTAAAGGATAAACAGATTGCTCATGTGAAAATCATTTGTTTCCAAACACTTTGTACTTTCTCTTTTTTTTAAACGGCCTGTCTTCTTCGTTTATTCTCGCTATCTTGAATTTTAATCGCATCATCGTACCTTAATCGTTAAAGTAGAATTAAAATGCAGTAGAGGAACACGCACTTCATCATTAATAGAACCACTTTTTTCTTATAAGTCTGCTGCTTTGGTTCTCTGTGGAAAGAGTAATCGCAATCGTATGTCCTTCTACTTCACTGATATTTTTTATCAGTGCTTAAGGACCATAATATTTGTGTTTTCTGCATTATTCCTGTTTTTGTTCTAAGATGTATTTTTTAAATTTTACTCTCAACACTCACTGAAGCTTTTTGAGTGACCTCTGTCCACTTTCTTTTGTGCAGTTGTGTTTTAGATTGCCAAGATATAAATTCACGTCTCTACGCTTTGTACAGTAAAGTATATTATATTATCCTATTATATTATAATAGTATTATATTTAATTATATATGTACGGGACTATATATATAATTTGTTTTCCAATGTCAATCAAAGTAAAATGTTTGTGATTTGATTTTTATCATTATTATAAGTATAAATTATAGGTTAACTATAATGAAAACTAATTTTTGTCAGCTTTATGTTTTTTTGTCATGTACGTATGTATGAAAGTAGTGATAAAATCATCAGCAGCCATATATATCTTTTGTTAGTGATAATATGTATCCTTTATGAAATAAAATTCAATCAATTTGTGTTACAATTTAAAAATTTTGTTCGGTGAACTAACAAATTTTTAAAATATTGTAGAAACGTATGAATCAAATTATGTTTTTCCTCATTATCGATATAGGAATGCAACACTGGTTGTATATGATTTGTACATTATATTATGCAGTGGTTAACTGTAATGAAAACTAATTTTTGTCAGCTTTATGTTTTTTTGTCATGTACGTATGTATGAAAGTAGTGATAAAATCATCAGCAGCCATATATACAATATCTTTTGTTAGTGATAATATGTATCCTTTATGAAATAAAATTCAATCAATTTGTGTTACAATTAAAAAAATTTTGTTCGGTGAACTAACAAATTTTTAAAATATTGTAGAAACGTACGAATCAAATTATGTTTTTCCTCATTATCGATATAGGAATGCAACACTGGTTGTATATGATTTGTACATTATATTATGCAGTGCATTGTTTATTAACATTTATTCTTCAAATTGTTACATGTAGTGATATCATTATCGATGAATAAAAATTGTGTTCGATTGTAGAATGAATATATTGTACTCGTTGTTATTTTCTCATGGTATTGTCATTTTTCACTGAAAAAAAAACATGAAACTGAAAATAAAAATACAGGAAACACACCCTGTGACACAGAATCTTTGTACATCTACAAGAAGATAGAGATAAAGTACCTAAGTTCATGAAAGCGCTGAGTTGCTTTGTTGCAAAGAATCAGCTCTTGAGTAGCTAAGAGGGAAAGCATATCAGCGTATTATGTCGGGTACGTACCAGCGACCAGCCAGAATAAAATGTTTGTACGCAGCGAAATATGCTTAGCATGCAGAGTGAAAGCTATATTAACTTCGGTGAAAGTCGTATCATCTCGTAAAAGCGTAATAATATGATTGTTCTGCATATTTGGTTTGCAAACTGAGCATTTTAGGCCAAATACAACGCAAAGCTGTAGCTGAATAGTTATTCTTTCTACTCACTGCTGAGCAAACTGCATACTAAAAAAACAGCATTTCTTGTTGTCCTATAAAGTGAAAGTTATTTTTGTGCAAGAAAGCGTGTAGGAACCATCCCTTATTAATATGATATAGCGAAGCAGGAAGGAAGGGCATTCGTAAAATAAATTCAATGTGGAACGCGTGTTTTTTTTACTCTGCTCCTCTTCCCGTTCACTACTTGAATTATTCTAGGCCCCTGTATGGATATCACGTTTCTCTTCTATTTTACAATTTTTCAGAACAAAAAGAAACAAGGCAGAAGCAACGTGGGTAGAATTTTTGTTCAATTGGTTTTTATTTTAAGCTCTATTTAACTTACAATCAGCCACGGCTGAGAAACTGCCGACGAAGACTTTTGGCAATAAAATAGCTTGTACAATAGGAAATAGTTATAATATATTGAATTACACTTTTTCTCTGAATATTTTATCTTCCATTAACTGAGCTCCAAACACAATGTATAGTGTGGAAACAAGCTGGAATATAAAATAACATTATTGGTCATTTGAATAATTCGACTTGTAAATTTAATTATAAATAACTACTATTTAGAAAGTGATACTCGCTTGAAGTTGATATAAAAAGGCTAGTGGATATAAAAAAAGCAAGATGTAATGAGGATCTTTGTAGATTTAAACTGAGGAAGTGCTCATTTTAAATAATTTTGCCTCTACATGTTCACTCGCAAAACAATATTTAAAAGTAACCCAAAGTGCACTCTCCAAACTCGTCTTCGCATATAATTGCCTTCATTCATATTTAACGAGGTAGCAATAACTCTGTGTCGAACTGGGGTATTATCTTCATTTCTTGTGAAATGTCACGTATGTATTTAATATAATTTCAATTAAAGGGAAAGTAAGACTTTTCGTTGTTTGCATTTGAAACAACTTTCACTCTGACTTTGTGAAACTGTGTGGACAAACCTGTGGTGTCTTGAATTTCGACTTGGTGAAAGCTTTCGAGAAAAATAGAATAGTGTTAGATCAGTGTGTTATCAAGACTTTCTTGTTTTCTGCTGGTATATATAATGCAAGGACAATAGAGAAGAAAATTCAATATCAACAGGCTTGTTGTGCAGTCGTAACATTTTTGCAGAAGTCATTTTATAAAAGTTTATAGAGAGAAAAGTAAAACAACAGTTAAGTAAGGGAGAAAGTGTATTCAGCATGGATTTCAACGTTAAAAAATTGGTTGGAGAAGCTGGTACTTTTATTTCCAGGGCTGTTCAGGTAATATTTCCACTTCATTTTTTCCTAAAATATTTTGACAGGTGATGATAATATCGCGTTTGTGTTATATCAGATGACAGAAGAAGTCATATACTCTGGAGAAAAAACTAACATCGATCCGCAACTAGAAAGATTGTGTAAACAGGGTGATGATGCAAAAAATTGGACACAGAAAATTTCAAAAGACACAGAGGCTGTTTTAGTTCCTAACCCAGGTATGATGAGCGAGTACATACCAATCATACATGAGTCAATGTTGGCTTTTTTGTTATTTTCAGAAAGTTCACATTTGAAAAAGTAAATTAGTAGTTGATGTAAATTAAAAAGTAGAATTGCATAACCTACTTTTTCAAGTTTGCATTGTACTATACAATTTATATGCAACTCTAACATTTTCTGTGGAAAAAAATTTCTTTTCTAACATTTTCTCTTTTCTTTCCCATTATCACATGTTATTTTTTTTAGGTTACCGGGCGGAGGATTTCTTGATGGAGAAAATTGAAAAGAAAAGACCTGCTAGACCAAGTAATGTGGAATGTCTTGGACAAGGGATGATCGATGCTGGAAATGAATTTGGCTCTAGCCAAGCATACGGTAAAAGAAGCAAGCTGTAGAATGTCGTTACATGCTTTCTCTTTTTTTTCGGATATTCTTTCATTTGACCTTGTCATATATTGTCTAACGAGATGACTTTGATGGTGGTCCCTAGCGTACTATTGCGCTTGCATTTGAATTTATATATGCGGCTGTGTAAATGTCTTTTTCAAATATGTGCCCTGGGAATAACACCACCAAGCATCAGTTTACCACACCGTTATGCTACTTTAATTTGCACTTCCTCTACTCGTTTCTACTGTTGGCATTTAACTTTACTTTCATTTCGTCTGTCAACAGGCTTAATGAATATGGTACCACTGGTACTTGTTTCTGCTGTTGTCTTATGTATTCATGGTTCACGCTCTGTTGGAGCAAAGTGAAAGCTGAAAGAGAAAAATTGAATTAAGTTTCGTCATATTACCTAAATGTGCAAACATCATTTCCTTCTTCTTTCATTATTCAAACAGGAAGCATGCTGATAAAAGTAGGAACGACAGAACTCAAAGTAGGCCAAACAGAAAGGGATTTCATCACGTCATCGCTGACCTCATTTGTGAACCCACTCAACAGATTTTTAGAAAATGAAGTCAAAAACGCAACCAGGGAGAGACGGACGTTAGAAAACAGGCGGTAAATAATAGAGTAGTCCGATTTCTTTTAACTTTTGAGATCTGGTGCTGGAAATATGTAATGCGAAAATGCACCTTGAATTTACTGCCAGCCGACACTATATTTCTTAACTGCACTAATACATCATACCTCAGTATAATTAATAGAATATAAAATATGTTTATTTTAATGCCTCAAGATTGGACCTGGATTCTGCTAAAAACAAGCTGAGAAAAGCTAGAAGTATGAGTAGTACACCACCATCGGTAAGAAAAAAGTTCATAAAAGTCACCTTTATTTATTTATTTATTTATTTATTATCTTGATATTTGATGCTTTATTCAAATGTAGAAAGACGGTCAAGATCCGCGGGTTTTGATTCAACAAGTAAGTTTTTTCATTTTATTTTTCGCAATAAAACATTTGATTCTATTCATAAGTCATACACGACTGGCACTCACTACCTTTTAAAAATGTACATTGCATATAGACCAGGTCACAATCTTGAGCTACTTTTTGTGAGCACAAAAAACGTATAAAGTACATATTTGCACGAAACAACATTCTAAACTGAATCTACCATGCAGGCTGAACGTGAAGTAATAGCAGCACAGTCAGAGTTCAATTCGCAGACAGAAATTTGCAAAGTTCAAATGGAAATTTTGATGGCTGCCAGAGACAGACATATTGAAAACTTGAAATCATTCGTCCAAGCTCAAACAACATATTTTGCCAGATGTCATCAGTTACTACTTGACCTAAATCGAGAGCTCGATATGTAAGATTCAACATGAAAGCTGTCAAGCTTTATTTAATTTAATGGGAAAAACGAAAATGTTTCCGTTGATTTTTATTGATGTAGAATGCCCCTTCACAGCGTAAACCTGAGCCAGTCATTCAGCATCGATGACTCGCAAGATGATTTGGCAGGTACAGAGTCAAACAACTTGCAATTGAAGGCAAAGGTCATGTACGACTATGTGGCAAAGACGCCACAAGAAATTAGTGTTCTTGCTAATGAAGTGAGTCATTAAACTAGAAATAGTTTATAGTGAACCAAGATGAAAGTATTTTTTAACATGTGGGGCAAAGTGAGACATCTATGTACCTATTTTGCCTTTTATCTCTAGGTACTTGCTGTTCATGAGTGTCCCGAAGACACCGAGTTTTTTACAGCTCAGAAGGGATCTTTGCGTGGGCGGATTCCGAAAGCTTGTGTGCTACTATTATAAACCAAAGCAGTGGTCGTAACGTAATAACGTGCGAGTGTAGCACGATAACGATGATGATGCTTTGAATCAAGTAATGATGATACCTGTACAGAATGATAAAAAAAGTACTTTAATGTTGTATTCACCGTAATATACTCACAGTTTACGATTTTACGACAGTTAACTATATTCTACTTGGTCTATTTTTGAAGTATATTGCTTGCAAAATGTAAAATAAAATATTTGCCTACAAAACATTGAAATTGCACTGTTTAAAAGCATAAACATAAAATGGCCAGATAGGTCTGCAATTTTATCGTGATATTTAAAAGATGGTTTAGTAAAATATGTACACAGAAACAGAGTTGGCAAGCAGTAGATGATATAAATAATAACTTGCAATGGCAGTGACAATGGTGAATTTGTCAGGGATAAAAAAAAACTCAGCATATTTTATTATATCACAGACACGTTTACCATCGCCTCTTTTGATTGAACGAAGGTAATAATTAAATTTTAAAAATAGTAAATCACATTATTCTACATAAAGGTAACATTACATTTTAAATTTAAACTTAACAATAAATCAAACAACAATAATATGTATAAAACACAATATTATGTACATAATGTTAAATATTGAACTGAATGTTGAAGATTTGTTGTTTTAATTTAAAGATACCGGATTAGATAATAACGATTTAAAATTATTTACAAGTTATTATACTAGCAGTTAATGTACACAAACATAATATTAAAAGTAAAGGGTATAAAGCTACGTTGTACTCAGTTATTTTGTTCAACCGTACAGAAACCTTGGACTAGAATAAAATTTAAACTGTAGTCAATTTTCGATTTTTTGATTGAGAACATTGTTATGTCACTAATGAACAATTTACTTTTACAAAGGATATTATGTACCCTACAAAAGAATGAAATGATCTTTCTTCTCCACACAATACAATATCGACGGGCGTTATACAAGCGAATACCTTGCCACTCATGTTTTCAGCCATCGCTGAGGTCCCGATAGAATTTTTGCGTACGGAATTCGTGTTTTCGGAAACCTGTACGCAATTATGAACGTTTGTTATTATCGCTAGCGTGCAAATCAGTACATTAACTATCCATTTTAAGCTTAGGATAGGTATACAGATTGTTAGGAGTTTATAAACTTTACCTTTTTTCAAATGTTAATAGTGTGAAAGAAAATTGTTTTATGGATTTGTTTACACCTTTCTGATTTGCTTTGTATACAAATGAAGAAAGTTCGCTGGGCTTTGTTTGAACATTGACACAATTTGCACCTAAACATTTATCTTTCTAAAATGGTAACTAAATTATGAAATAGAATAATTTAACGGTTGCAAATGAACAATGTTGTGTAACAATATTTTTTTGCTTTGAACTAACTATGTACCAGAGCGGGTAAAACGGTAACGTGACCTGTAAAGTATAATAGCCTAAAAATAAAAATAGCATAATAATTATGTAATCCTTACGAAGGAAAGTTTAAAATTGAAAATGGTTTATCAATAACAAATTTTTCCATCTGGCCTTATCCAACACATAAGTTCTTGTCTTGTTAAAAACATTTTTGAACTTAATGTTCATCGACTTACGGTACATCTTCAATGAAAGAATGGAGATAATTAATTATTGTGTCGCAACAATTCTATGAAAAATTTTGGTTTGAACATTTGAGACAACATTTATCTTGTAATTCAAACTTCCTCTTAGCAGAGTTCCAACTCGGTAGTAGCACCCTGTTGTTCCGTTCCAAACAAAAGCTAGCATATTTCATACGGACATTTACCAGTTTTTTTTTGCTTAAGATTCCTAGGTATATAAGATTTTAAACTTATAACGGAACAGAAAAGAGAAAGCTGCTTTTTTTGCTGAAAGTAACTAAAAGAAAAGAGAATCTATCATCATATATAACTACGAAACTACATATCTGAGCAAAACAATAATACTTAACACATAATTTATACTCAAAAGGTGAGCGAAAATATTGTATGAAACTTTCGAAAAAGTAATATTAATGTTTGTAAAATCTCCTAAT
>JAHZMZ010003723.1:0-15033 GCA_027743805.1 Lepidocyrtoides sp. E14 | reverse complement strand
CTTTCTCTATGGCCGTGTTGTAATAATTTGCTATTAATAAACGTGTTGCCGTTGCGAAAAGAAATTATACGTGCATTTGCGCATGAAACACTGTTACATAGCAGACCGTCTTCATCAACATCGTTTTCAAGCTTGATCATCTTTTCCATGTATTTATGTTACCCCCACGCACTACCCTAAATTTAGCAATCACGTTATTTCAACTGTTCGTTTTCAAATTTTTTTTCACTGCTACTCCTTCTTCGATTTACATAAAAAAAATTGTGTGCGATGGGAAAGATAATATCTGTATAGGCGTTTTTTGTGTGTTACATAATAGATATTATCATGCTAGAAAAACCGACAAATTCACTTGCTTGCCATTCGTCATTTCTTCTGGTGCATTTTCTCGCACGAATCTGTTCCCTGGGATAAGATTCAGTAGTTTTTTAGTAATTCTTGTTTGCAGTAATAGTATTGCCTTTTAGTTTCGCTGCAAAGCGCTCCGGTATGTACAGTAAACCTTAGGCCCTGGCGTGTAGTTATAACGGTCAATTCATGTACATCATATATACCATCGCACGCTTGGTGCTACACTGTTTTTCATATCATGTCATGACATCCTTCTTTTTTCCACGACTGTACTTGTACTGTTAATGGAACGGCTCAAAAATTATTTTCCGTTCCTGTCATTCTCTCTTTTTTTTAAAAAAAAAGTGATGGAAAAAGTTTTCTCTCCTCGCCCGAAAAATAATTTGTTAGCTTGCTATGTACATAAATACACTAATAATATGCTCTAACAGCTATAGAGCAGTCTTACTCCAGGAGGAAATGTGATGAAATATTTCTTTCGTACTGTTTTCAAATGATAAATATGAAAGTGACAGGGTGATGTGATATGTGAAAAACGAAAAATACTTTCCCCCCTCATTCATATTAGTGTAATCGTAATACCTATATTATGTATGTGAGTTGAAAAAATATGTGAGCTGCAAGATATATCATGTTTTAGATGGATGAAGTCACTATAAGCAAATGTTGTTGAATTTATGTTAAAAGTTGAACTATTTTTTGTGTTTTTTTTCTTGTGTGTACCTTGCTGGTTCCAGGAGTATATGCCAGAACCAAATGAGGCTGTCGGCGAATTTTTGTGACGACAGGAATTGGTCCCAATGGCTGTATTTAAATTATAAAACAAGAGAAAAAATAGGCGCAACGTAACATCTTGTCCCTCATTGAAGCATGTTTTAAGGTGTTGATTTTTTTTAACTCTAAGAGATTTTAACGCTTTCAATTTGCAATTTCATTTATATATAATCTATTTGTGAGTAGGTATATGGAATAGAGTTTTGCTTGAAAATGTCAACATGTCTGTTAACCACCTACAACACGTAATTTTTAGCAAGAAAAATGTAATGAAAAAAACATGCATGCATGAATATGATATTACGGGGCAACGTTGAAAGCTAATAAATCTGAGATATTTGTTAATATATGATATGTGATTCATGTGATATTCGACATGCTCGTCTCTAAACGTTGTCTTCAGTATGTTTGATATTTGAAGCTGGCTCCACTTGCACGAAGAATATTTATATTAAATTTAAGCGAAGATCGCGCTAAAAAAAATTAATATTATTATTAAGTTTCAATGCTTTCAATCTACAAAAAAAAGAAGAATTTAAAAAAGGTTCGCCTATTGAGTTTCATTGATTTTTCCACGAATGGCTTACATCTGTACTTGCTCGTACACAAGTTAAATTAAGCGACGACGGATATGGAATTTTGTAGGAAATGCTTGTGATAAGAGTTACGGGGAAAGTAGACTACCAACACAAACTTTTGTTCAATCAGATAATATTATAGATAGACAGAAATAATTTTACAGCAAACAAAATCTTGGTATCTTTCTGAAATCTCCAAGTCCAGGCAGGAGACTGGCGGTATGCATGCATGGCGGAATGTACACATAGTTTTTCTTCTGATTGCACAAAGTTAGGTTTCATGAAACATTACAAAATAAATATGCATACATTTTTACGTACTGCATGTCAAGAAGAGAACTCGAGGAACAATAATATCAGAAATCAATTGTCACCACCGGCATGCAATTTTTGGCAAACATTCAAATAAACTCCTTCCAATCCAATCAGAAATGTACAAATAACAATAAAACGCCTCTTTGCTTTTTTTACTTTTCTGTCAAGAAGGTTTTGTAAATTTGAATATTTCCTTTCGTTTCGATTTTTTTGAAAAGGTTTACAAAGTATGTACATGTGTAAATCAATATATTATTTAGTGAAGGGTAGTGGTAACACCTTTTTCGTAATAAAGTTTAATAATAGTTAAGTTTGACAAATTAGTTCTTTTTTGTTCTTGTACTATTTACAGGAAGAAATTATGATTTACATCACAAAAAAGTAATAATAACTTGTGCAATCATAGAATATAGTATAGTGTAATTACTAATAATTTGTTGAATGTGTAAATAAATCATGCACTTGCATACTCGTCATGTTCTGCATAGCATACACTTAAAAATGTTACTGAAAGTGCAATATATTCAATTCCAGTCATGTATCGATTAGTGTTATATATTCAATAATAAAAATATTTCAAAAGTAAGTTGTACAGTTTAACATTACAAGAGTCGTCTGTTTGTGATAGTAGTAGGGACCCCTTCTGACGTCAATGTCGTTGCCTGTTGTTGTGTTATGGTTTTTGTTTTTGATGACTGATGATGTTACTTGTTTTTTTTATACATGAAACGTTAAACTGATTTACAACCAATAAATATATTATAATCAATTTTTTATGGCTATATAATGACAACAATAATGAATGATTTTCACTTTTGAGCATGGTTGATTTGATAGTGTTTTATTGAACTTAAAATAAAAAGACAACTTAAATTATACAAACAAAAATAATAGTCAAGTCAAGTAGTATTAGTAGAATATTACATTTTTTTTGCTGATATGCTGCCATCCATTATTCAACTTACAAACCATCTACTAAAACATACATGAAAACTTTTTATTCAGTTTTTCTTTTTCTTTTGTCACCGTTCAAAGTGTTTATAGTGCACATTATATGTAGTTTCTCAGGCTTAAATGCGTACAGTGATAAACAAACATTCCTTGATAACCCCTCATGTTTTTAATATAAATCATGATTCATGAATCAGTTACTTTATGCTAGCCTGCTATAAGCGAAACTGATGCGATGGTATTTCACTACTTGGATGAAACGCATTTTATGAGTACACATTCAATACTGATGGGATGAACTAATATTGTTGTCAATACTGAAAATTACAACTTTTCTATGTAGCATTTACAGCAGAAGGGTAAAATAGGTAACAATTTGTTAAAGTGCGTTAAGGATGTTGATTTTGTTCAGATGAAACTTTCACTAAAATTAATTTCTGTAAGTCTCAGTTCACCCTAGAAGGAGATGCTTTCCTATGCCATGCCACTTTTCTTTGTGAATGCGATCTCTC
Source organism: Lepidocyrtoides sp. E14 (assembly GCA_027743805.1). Taxonomy (NCBI): domain Eukaryota; kingdom Metazoa; phylum Arthropoda; class Collembola; order Entomobryomorpha; family Entomobryidae; genus Lepidocyrtoides; species Lepidocyrtoides sp. E14. The sequence goes on along the minus strand of JAHZMZ010003723.1, from coordinate 11,552 downwards.
TATACTAAAACTTCTAACACTAAACAAAATAATAATAATCTACATAGTTAGTATTAATAAGCGTTTTATGCTCGGCTGCACCTTCAAGTGCATCTTCATCATCATTATTTTACAGGTATGTTACTACTGTTCTTCAGTTTTTCCTTCTATTTTTGCAATCGGGTAATCAATCAGCCTTGTTAGTTGACAGTTTAGTGTTTATTCCTAATTTCCTAATATGGAGCAATGAAAAGAAACTAAAAACTATCGATGTTTCTGTTCGAGCTCACGAAATTAGCGAGGAACGAAGATATAAAGCAAAATTATGGGCAAGCATTGATATTTGATAGAGAAAAGAGGTCTGCTCAATTTGAAAGTGTTTTAAGCAATGGTGATGATGACAGAGGCTTTTTTCTTCCTCTGAGATTCTTCTCTCTTTCAATTTATGATTTTGTTGTGATTAGTTGTTTATTTTTTTACTCTTGCATTTTGCGGTACTAGGTTTGCATCTCATTTGTAACTCATATGACGGAAGCTGTTTCCAGCGTAAGGTGATTTATAGTTTGCTGTGCTGAAATATGAAGCGCCTCCGGGTCCACCGTATGATCTTTCACTTGTAAAGCTGGAAGTGCGTGGGCCATAACCATCATCTCGGGTGGTGGACTCGGTTGTAGTGACATGACTACGACTTCCACCAGGTCCCCCGAGAGATGATCCATCTGAGGATCGAACCGTGCGTGTCACAGTCTCCACCCTTCGTGTGGTTGTGCTTGGAGGGTCCGCAGTAGTATAGCTATAAGTCCGAGTTGATGGAGTCTACACAACCAAACATTCAACAATACAACGACTTGACGTCAGAGGAAGAAGAAGGTGAGGTACAAACAAGAAGTAGAAATAGACAGAGAGAGAGAGAGAGAGAGTAGCGATGAATGAGATCATAGCATAAGAAACAAAAATTTTCTGATATGACTTCATATTTTCAAAAAAAATGTTTGTGTTATTGTGCAAGTGGAAAGTGTTGTGTTTTTGTCTTGTGAGAAATGTCAATTTAAAAAATGGTGACAATAATCTGCTGACAACTGACTGACATGAAGGAATTCAAAGAGTGTTTTTACACAATGAGCTCTAAAGTGACTGTCACTTTTTAAAAATGTTATCAACACTAAAAAGCAAAATGACATTTGAGCTTTGATGAGCGACTTGAATTACTTAAATGAGTAAATATACATATTTATGTTTCTTATTATTGTTCATTTTCGTGACTCCCTATATACTTAAGTCACCACAACTCTGTTTTTGTTCTTGTATTGTATACTGTATATTGCAATATCCTTTAAGTCCAATGCTGAGATATTTACGTATTACTACAAACCAAGCTTTTCTTACACAGGCAGCAAATAAATTTGTTAAAAGATGTAAACTTTGGAAAAACACACTTGAATAGTGCGCTGCATGCGACATATAAAATCCAACATTGCATGCGTCACAGTCAGACAGAACATAACATAAGCAGTCAACAGTACCACCAACACTGATATCATGCTAATTTATTTCATGCATTTCAGTGTAATAATAACAGATTAGATCTTTTAATGCCTCATTTGTTGAAAAGATCACCACGATGCTGACATAAAGAACATTGTACAGACAATAAATCCACAAGTTACGTACAACAAAACTCGGAATTTTTGACTTTCGAATAATATTGCATTGAAGTATCATTTCCGAAACTAGAATTATCTTGAAATTTTTTAAATTGAAAAGCGGAAGATTAAATACATGAGTTATTAATGTAGAAATACCGAAGCAGCTGGAAGCATTGGAAGTTGTACAAGTAAGTTTGCGCCGCCTTCAACTGGTGAAATCGGAACAAGCTGATGGTTTGGCCATATTGATAAGATATTTGTAACAAGCATTAGAAATCAAATCATTCACTATTCTTATGAAAAATGCCTTCAAAGTTTCATGACGAATTTTGCACCTAATGCTTCAATACTGAGTTGAGTGAATGTAAGCTGATGCAAAACTAATTTTGAATACATGTTCTAAGCATACATACATACATACGTGGGAGGGTACAACAGGTACTTAGCAATACGATTTAATATAATGATTTATGTGATGTCTCATATATTTTCAACGAGATTAATCTCTTTCACCGCCAGTGCAATAAAAAACAATGTTAAAAAAATGTCTACTCCAAAAATAGCAATTGCAAATTTGAAATGGGAGAAAGGGATACGTATTTACTTTTACTACAAATATTTTTATTTGGTTTTGCAGGACCAGCGTTGCATCGTTTAATTTGGGTTACCCGTATTAAATAAAGTTCTAACCATATAAGCTTTTATAATGAGTTATTGAATATTACTTGCATAAAAATTTAACTACAAATTTTTAAGCTCTATAAAAGTTTTCAAAAAACGCATTGATTTGCTTTGGTAAAAATGGATTTTAATAAGTCAATTAGACATAAAAATGTAAATAAATCTACACATTTAAAGCTGGATTTTAGAAAGCCCAGTGGAAAAAATCCTGACTAATTTCCGGGTGGATTCCTTTTAAGCTAATTTTTCGCTCTGTTTAAAGTGTTATATATATTTTTTTTTTGTTTTTTTTTCACCTATCACGTCTTGGTTCTTATGAATTTTTATGCCATTTCTTCCTGACAATTTTTTTTCTTTCCATCTAAATTTTATGACCATGTTAAATTTCCCCATTGTATACGTTTTGATGATGGGAAAGGGAAACGAAAGTAACTTGAAAATTCCAACACCTACCGAGTACGAATACGACGTGGAGATGACAGGCCTCGGAGAGCTGGAGTAAATCCTCCTTGTGCTTGACTCATACACCATTTTGGACACAAGTCACTAATGAACGAATAAAATTAAAAACAATATTTTCCAATGAGTAACCACCACTTTTAACATTAACCAATACAAATATGTAAAAAATTCACAAATTAAGAAGCAAATAACTAAATTTCATAATAACCTGGTAGAAAATCGGATGCGACAGACAAAATTAATGCAGATAAAAAAACGGCGGGACCAGTTCTTACTTGGTCAACAGCAGAATGCAGACTCGACTGAGTAGGAGAAAACCAAGAAAATCAAAAGAATCTCGATGAAGCCGTATACAATATTTTTTAACGATTTTATCACTTTGATATATATATATATCGGTAGGTATTTCCCTCCAAACGCCTCGCATATAATGAAGATCAATATTCAAAGTATTACAGTAATTACACACACATTCAGAGCCAAGCCAGACCATTTGTTGTGTGTAGGCTTGTCTGCCTGCTTGTATGTTAAAAGTTATGGGTGTTTGCAGCACATGTATATAAGGATATGTGTCGATCTTGAAGTTATTTTTAATTTTTGGCTTCCGCTCAAAACTTCCAATCTCACATTTCAGATAATTCCACAAACACTCGAACATAAGCATACAATAATATCTTCTAACGCTTCTGCAAAGATTGAATATCAACTGGTGTAAAACAGCAATAAAAGCAGGGGACCAGCCATGCGGATTCTGGATGCTAAATACCACCACAAGTTATTTAACATTTCTCCTCTGTTTCCCAATAAATTTCTAACGTTCTGAACTTGCTCGTCATCATACATAACACAACATGATCATTTAGTTTACTCTGAAGTGTCGTTCTGTTAGACTTGATTTCTGGGTTCACTACTATTATTCAGATATTCATATTTTTTTCCATCAGATATATGCGAAACGGAGTAAACAGCAAAAATTAATAAGAAATCTGGCATCATTTTTTAAAGTGCTCTAATAAATTGGCAAGTATTCAGCAATTCTCTTCAATCTAGTTGACTGTACACAACCAGTTACTCAATTCATTTCAACATATTATATCTTTTGCACATAGAAATACATGCATGTAGCCTGGTTTCTGTTCCGGAAAATATGCATGTAGTAAAAAACTGCCAGCCATCAGTCAATTTCACAACTTGGAGAAGAATATTACATAAGTCATCATTCATGACATCAACCAACAGCAAACGTCCGGCAGGAGAAAACAGTCCTACATTTACTTACATTATGCATTACATAAGCATAATTACGCCTATCGTTGTTGCATCTGTTGTCATTGACATGTTTGAAAGAAATAATGATCACTTAAAAGCATGATAACTTTTTAGCTATAAATTTTACTGTTTCAAAACAAATTTCCTGCCTTGCCAGTCGTTTAATAATAAAATGAAATTACCACATTTTCGTAGAAATGATATGAGCCATTGAGAAATAAGTATGCATTTACCTAAGTATTCATACTTCAAAGCACGTATTTATTTATTTCCAAAAAACAACAACAACGAGCATGAATTAAGTCTAGAATAATTATTATAATATTTATAATATCCCGATTTTATGTAGCAACTCTGTGTTTTGGCAAGTAAGCAAAATTTTATTAATAAAATAGCAAATGGGAAGCAGTAATTTTCAAAAATGCATACCTACATAATATGTCAGAATATTCACTGCATTATTTCTAGCTTACATGCAGTATTTAAAAAAATGTGTTGGTGGCAATATGATCATCTGTCTCCTTACAGTGGTCATTATTTACCAAGAAAAATGTTAGAGTGAAATAAACCGCTGTAAGACTAAAAAGAAAAGTTGCTTGTTGCTTCTGGAATAAAGTGTTTGAGATTCAGTTTGCTTTTTCTGTCTCATGAAAAAACTTGGTTGGACTGCCGGCGCTTCCCCATATTTCAGACTGACTGATGAAGTGATCACATAAAAATTTGCAGATTGCTATACATCTTTAATAAAAATCTGAGCAACAGGCCAAGCCAACTAAATTCGCCACGAAAAATAAATTAACTTTCTCCTTCGAAAGACGTGGACAGACATTATCTAACGTACAGTACATGCAAACAAACACAAGAGGTATACGAACAAATGGCAATTATCGAATGAATTACAGCTTGCATTAAAAAGAGTGCATACATCTTCACTGGTCTTCTTTTATTTCCGACTTCATCTTTTCGTCATCACCAAGTAATTATCTTTTTCCATTGCGATACACAAATGAATGTAGGTAAGCATTCGACATAGGCTACGTTTTTCTCTAGGAAGCAGCATATTTTTGCACATTTATATTTGTATCATCATATGCCATGGTGTATAAAGTGCTAAATCATTTATGCAATGCATGTGGGGTGTGTGCATTTCTTATGACGTAAAAATTCATTTATTTTGCCAAGTAGAACTTTCGCATCTGCCATTGCCTGCGTGTCACTACATTTGATGCTACATAATGCATGTATTCATGCGAGTTTGTAAAAGTCGCCTTATGTGCCATCGCCATCGCGCATCGCTACCAGCACCGAAACGAAGGCAATATAACATATTTGCTCATGGATGGAACACCACCCACACTGGTTTAGTATAACCATAAGGTCATAGTCAGGAGATTTTGGTGTCATGATCTTGTGCTACTATTTATCTTCATCTTTCTGACGAAAAAATGTTCCACATTTCCTACTTGCCAGTATAACGTTGACATGTTTAGTGCATAGCAGTTGGGAATTGCAATGGTGCATATTTCGGTTTTTAGCTCAAAGCAACGTCCACCCGCCATTGCAGTATAGAGAACTAGAATGCCCGCTTTCTGAGAAGAAACGCCAATTAGAAAAAAAACAAAGAAGAAAAATGCACAAATTCAAAAAATATACACAGTTTCAACTTCATTTCCCTCCGCCCTTTCCCTTCCCACAATAATAAACTTTCCCGTGGAATTCCACCGCACTTAGCAAATTAAATAGGTAATTCAATTATACTGCCAAGATAATAAATGTAAAACATGGAAGAGATTTGATAAATTATACTCTGATGTTGGATAATGTGTTTGATGATAAGCAACGGATATACATACAATCATGAACTGCAATAAATAGAAAAAGTCAACTGGAGACATTTATGCAATTTTGCTTTCCAACGTAGCTTGTATGCATGCTAGGTATTTCCTTTTTACATTAAAATACTGCTCTGTTTCTCTTCATTCCAACAAACTGCTCACAAATTGTAAAAATCTGACATTATTATGTATTTTACTTCTGAATGAGTTGATTTTTTTGTGTAAAGTTTTAATGTGCTGATGTGTTAAGTTAATAGTACTGCGAGACAGCGTATAATGACTGATGACCATGAAATTACTAGCTAGTGAACACAAAACTGTCTTTCTACAGCTGTACGACCCAGTTGATGCCAATAAAACCAGCTTTTTTACTCAAAATAATTACTTTAAAACTATAAAAATGGTCTAAATGGATGAACTTACTAAAAGATTTCTTGTGAAATAAGACAGAAGCTTTAGAATGCAGGAAAGAATATAAACGCATAAAAGTTTTTTTTTTTTTTGGAGCGGAATTACTTTATATAAATACTTCGTATGGTGTCAATAATAACACAAAAAGCAGGTTACGTTGTATTAACACTCCACAAATTGTACCCATCTTCTCTCATACAACTAGACGCACTGTCAATGTTAGAAATGTGATGCCGATTGCCGACGTGTATCTTGTCGTGTATTGTATTGTATACGGTGTATCATTTTTTCTCTTCTCCTGCCAATTTTTTAAGCTGAAAACTACGTGATCAGTAATCCTCCAAACCTTTTCTTAAAAACTCTCATCATTTCTGGGCTTATCTCAAGTCTCTTTTAAAAGAAACGGGGCTTTGTTTTTACCTCTCTCTAAATGATTTCCCTTGGGAGATCAGCATGTCGCCGTTTTTGCTCTTGCTTGCTTTGCTGTTTTACTTGGGATATTTTTTTCTTTCATTCATCACAGACAAGTCAATTTTACTCTATAGGAGCTACTTGATAAAGCTGCAAACACACGCTATGCTTTTGTTCAGCTTTCGCAGAAAGAGAACATCTTGTTTTTCCTGGTTAATTGGGTCGTATATGTCACACCTGTTGTTATTTTCCGTGCCAGAGACAACGGAATCTCATATATATCATTTCATTTCACTCACACTGAGATTTTATCTTTTCACAAAAGCTTGCAAAATCAACAGTTGTTATTGCTTCACATACGCCAACTTTACTGTGAAAGCTTTTCCAATATGCATACCACGTAGGTAGATGTACATACATACTACACTGTTGCGTTGAAAGCAAAAATTTGAAGAACAGCAGACAGCAGCTAACCAGAAACACCAAAAAATAAAACTGAGGTTGAGGATTGCGTTGTGTTGTATATAGAAAATACATAATATTATAGGAATGAAAAGCTGAATATATATGGACAAATCTCTTGTTAAAGTAAGGGAAAGTAAAAATCGTAATCAAGTAGTGCGTTTTTAATCGGCGGATTTCTTAATTTTGACACCCAATCCCAAGTAGACTCTTTCATTCTAGTCGCTTCAAATATGGAACTCTGTAGTAGTCATTTGATGGAGGTTAATATTTAGTGTGAATAGCAAGCAACTCCAAAATAAGTAATTTTGAAGTATACAGGCAATGCTACAAGAGCGAGTCATTCAATCACAACATATGCAGACAGACATAATAATTATGTTATCTTTCACAGTGTCCACGTAAGGTACAAACGATCATCTAAGTTTATGAATTCAGAGTTATAAATAGATTCTAGTAAGTAAACTTTTGTCCTCATCATCATGATTTTTTGGTTAAACGTAATTTCAAAGCACGATCGAATTTATATATCTGTCATAGCGTGGCAACATCATGAACTCAAGGTACTTACTGTAAATACATCTGTCTCTATCTGAGCAATTCATGCATTTCTAAAGACAGAATCATGCAATTTTCTGCTTATAATAGCAATAATAAAATAATGCAGAAACTCTAATGATGACTTCCAACTGTGCACTTGTGTACATAAGAATAGGCAATGTAAGCAATAAGCATCCAAACTAAACAGTTTAAACGAAAATAACTTCGTCATCACGCTGATTTGGAGAAGAAAAAAACTATTACCATACTCAGTTATCCTCTATTCATTTCATCAAACCAGAAATTGCACTACCAATTTATAAATATACAGTCATATACTTACCATAATGGCATAATATGTGCACATTTCATAAATCCGTGCCGCATCGTACATTTTTGATGATTAAAGTTATACTGCTACTTATGCAAAAAGGAAGTAGACTGGTAAAGCAAAATTTTCCTTGAGCATTCAATTCATTCCAGAAGATCCTCTTGCATAGGCCACTTCCTTACATAGTCACGAATGCTTGCAGGAAAATTGGTGAAGTAAATTCAAAGATGCCAAGTTATGACTCAAAAAGAATGAGCACAATCGTCTACTCTGTACTGCCACACCATTGCATCGCAATCTTCATAAATATTTGCACACGGAATTCTCACAAAAGAAACTCTGTCTACATTACCCGCATGTTGTCCATGTTTATTTGAAATAGTAGGTAAACTGGATTTTTAACAGAAAAAAGAAGAAACCAAGTACAAGTCCAAACATCGTCCAAAATTGTGAAGACGGACCAAAATGCAGTTCTATGTTAAACCTCAGAAAAAATAAATTGCATTTGGTGTGTGTGTGTGTGTGTATGGGTGAAAAGGTGTTGTATGTTAAATATATTACGCCGATGATGACAAGAAGATAAAACGAATATACATGTACCTACATCTACTTGTATGCATACATTTCTATCCAATTTTCAACCCTATTTCATTCCAAAAAAGAAAAATTGAATGAAGCGAGTAAATACAGAGCAGAGTAAGTAATAAAAAACAAGTCACCTTACACAACCACTGCCATTTTCACCAAGCATGCAACAAAAAGAGCAGGAAAAAGGATGTACTTCTGTACGTGTGCTAATATAATAAAAAAGAGGCTTTACCAAAGCATTTTTTGGTAAATCACACACACAGAGGGAAAAACTGAACGAAACAGTTGCCAACTTTATGTCACATGTATGTAAAAAGGAACTTGTTAAAGTTTTCCGGACCAAAAAGACTACAATGTTGTTCTGGGCAGTAAACATTCAAGTGGCATAATAATAGATTGGCATGTGAGATTCGTTGGTTATGCGTGTTACTATTATTATCATAAAATATATATTGTTTGATGTATGCATATTCGCCTTTCTCCTCTTGCCTACCAGCAATGGCAATAATACGACATGATTTGCCATTTGCTTTCTTTTATGGACAGACTACTTCCTTTTTCCTATACGATTTTCGCTGATGCTGTTTGCTATATACATTTTTCTTTAGTGGTGGTAGGCACGGCAAAATGGGTTTGATTGTAGGCATATGTATATCTATGAAAACGTTCATACTATTGCTACTACTGTTTAACTGTTATTGTTTATTGCTTGCTGCACATTCACAATCACACACGAATACAAACAATAACGACACGAAGACAAACTCAAAATGTGACAAGAATGGTCTATGGTGCTCTTCAACCGTGACTTTGTCTCCTCGTGTTGTTGTTGTACTGTGTAATGCATTTGTAGCTAGATAGCATTATAGTGATTGGAGAGGGTTTATGTTTTGCTGTTATATGCAATAATGTCTAAAAAGACACGAAGCCGTAAGCAAGCATCAGTCACAGCAGAATAATGATGGAAACGGTAAGTGTTCAGTTCAGCCAACCACCGACGAATTTTTATCCGATCTTCTCTACTCCGCCAAGTGCTTCACAAAATGAGATATAAAAGGCGTTTTGAATAAGTACAAGTGTTCATTGTGTACCACCAGCGGTGAGTACAATGCTGTATGGAGAAATAAAAAGTCATTATTGTTGTTATGCATAAACTAATGCCACATAAGAATTAGCAGTAAGCAACAAAGAAATGCTTCAATGAAGGGCCTGTAGCTGTCTGGGCCATTGACCATTGCTTTCCGTAATAATATTCAATGTTCTTTATTTTTTCATTTTGCATGCGTTGAGTCACAACGTAATCATGAATGTTTTTAAGGTGCAAGCAACTGCACATCTTCAATATTCTTCAATGAAGCTTCAGGACATTTTATGTAGCTCATTGAACTGTGATGATGATGAAACTATAATAATTCCATACAACACACATTCCATTACAATCAAAAGAACGTATCCTGGCTAAATATTACTTACCGTTGCAGCATAATAAATTGTACAGGGAAGAGAGGGTACTTAAGCTGTTGCGTACACTAAGGCCTCAAAAATTAAGTGCAATTATTCATTCAAAAATTTAGCGTTGGTAAATTTTTCTTTGGATGGCTCAATTCTCTGAGAGCTTGGGGAGAGTAGAATAACAATAGTTGCAAATTGTAACCCTTATTGTTCATCTGATTCCCGCTTTACTTTTATTTTCACGGATATTTTTCGAAATCACTAACGTGTACATAAAACGTATTAACAAGTATGACTGTGTCAGATGTCAGAAGCAACGTAAGCACATTTTGAAAGTAGCAGACGAATAAATTTTGCCATTTTAATGAATATAAGATAATATAACATACTATTATTGATGACGTTGCGGTACTTGAAGGCAACTGCGACGGCAATAAATCGAAATTTATCTCGTCCGTCTACAAGACAGCATACTCGAGAAAATAACCTCCGTACGTGCTATGAACAATGTGTGATTGTGTGTAAAATACAATATGCTATGCGTGGTGTGGCAGGAGGATAATAAACACAGCTTTGCTTAGTACAGCACAACGTTCAACAGTTAATTGTCTAACTATTTTTTCAGTTGCTTCTACGCAAACATGAGTACACTAGAATGGGAGATAATTGAGGCTTATTGATGTGACAGGCATGGACAGTAACTTACAAGGAAATATGTCCATGGGTTAATCACGCTTCACGCTTTGGAAATTCCAAATCGGTATTCCGACCATTTAATAAACAACTAACCAATATATAATAGTTCGGTAATGTATGAGCAGAAGTACGTAAGTCAAGTCAATTCAAGTGCTAATATTAAGGTTAGGTTAGATAGCTAGATAAAATATTCATATTGTAAGAATTTGTCATGTGGACTCAACCATCACTTCAATATCTTTCCTTGATACGATTTCAAGCATCACGACGCACAAATGTACTTACTTAGCAATAGCCTATTCTAGGGTTTTCCTACATACCTGCATAAAAAAAAGTTATTAGACCCCATGTAAAAGTGCTGCATCCACCGAAATTCACAGTTGTTTATCTTTGTTGTAGCTTTGTATTTTGCGATATGATATAATTCAAAAGCTTGGTGGTAGCTTAGAACAATATGCATCTAGGTAGGATAGTTTAAAAAAGTCATCGCCGTTACTGCAAGTTGCGGTTCTTTTTCATACACTTCTCTGCTAACGTCCCACTGTCCTACTTATCGTCTACTCATTCATGATCCTTCTGTAAAACTTAATGCGATATGCATGTTTGCTTTCCTGAAATGATGCGTAAGTTACTGCAATTCGTGTGCAAGCGTCAACCAAAAATTGTTTTAAAAAAATGATCTTATGCTAATTATGGGTTATACCATACCCAATAAAACTAGTGCTAGCAGTAGCGCAAAGATAACTTGCATGCACAATATTTGTTTGTTTGCATATTAACTCTTCAGCA
>JAHZMZ010003722.1:0-10696 GCA_027743805.1 Lepidocyrtoides sp. E14 | reverse complement strand
TTTTCTTAAAAAAATCAGCATTGAACATGCAACATGGCATGTTATTGTGTACGCATGTATGCATGCAGCGACAAAATAAGTTTGGGTGTGTGTGTCAGTCAGCGTCAGCGACAAGTATTTTTTTTTTACAACTTTATTATTTTTTTTACGACATTTTTAACAAATCGTTTTAAAAGCAAAACGATTTCATGGGAAATGGCAAGATTGAATGAAAAGTAAGTGGGGAGAGGAAAACGAGCTGTTAAATAATTCGCCTGACGCCGCTCCAATTATGATGGTATTTTTTTGTCTGGTTAAAAAATAACAGATATTCAAAATAAGGCCAATCGGCATCTTTTTTTAAAAATATATAAAAAAAAAGTTGGTACAGCACTCGTCATTTTTTCGCCAAAATAGTAGCCGCAATTAGATAAGTACAACTCTTATTGAATCTATTTGTTACTTGCACTTAAGTTTGTACAATTTAGATACTGTTTGGCGTTAAACTATGCAAGATTTTGTGAGGTCAAGCATGGTGGTGGTGGTGGTGGCACTGGTGGTCAAAAGTCTCTTTAGAAATTTTTAAAAAAAGCAACAGTACAAGGGAATGGGACCGGCAAAGTGGCAGGCTGAGTGAGCAGTTGGTCAGACAAGAGAAGTGAGAAAAAAAGTGAGTTTTTACGAAGAATAGACGACTGACAGTGTTAACGATGATGATGATGATGATGATTATGCGTAGCAATAATAATGAATAGAGATATGTATGCGTGTTGCATTCAAGATGATTGAACTGCATTGCAATACAAAAAAATGCTGAGAAACAAACAGCCAGTTCTGTTTTTACCAGGCCATCAGAGACCAGAGAAGATGCACAAGTAGTAGTGGGTTGCCTTGAAAATGCGAACCGGTTTGGTTTACATACGTGAAAATGTTTTTTCATCTTGTGTGCAGTTCAGTGGACGACGAAAGAAGACGACTACGGGCCAAAGTGAACGGTACGAGATAGAGAGAGGAGAAGGTTATCTGGAAGGGCGATTGAATGATGAACTGCTATCATCCTCTGCAATAATCTTGCCTGCCACAGCTTGCATCCATCCAGGCATGCATACAATTTTTTTGGGAGAAGAATTGAGATTCACAGAGAAGATGAATGATTGCCTGGTAATAATAAATGATGAGATGAGCAAGAGAGAGAGAAGTGTCCAGTCCAGTGTTTTTTGGTACAGCAGCAGCAACAGTACAAGTCCAGTCCAGTTCGGAGAGAGAAAATGTTGAACTGCTCGGGGTAAAAAAAAATTGTGGAGATAATTGAACACTACATCATCCTAATAGGAACAAATGAATTAGGCGTCCCGCATGAATATTTTTTCGTATAAAATGATGACCTTATGTTTGCCTGGTTGGCTGGATGGATGGCATGAACTATTCTGGCATCTAGTAGTAGGTATTCATGAGCTTATCATTTCATCATTTTTTTTTCTTTTTTCTATACAGCTTGCAATATCTCTTTCTTGTCTTGGCATTTTTTTACTCATTTTGTTTTTATGTGCAGTCAGTGGATGGATTATATTTTTGAGTAATTATTTTTGGCGGTGACACCCTTTGTGCATCGTGGCCACATCGTTAGTAAATTATCAATAAAACACACAATATCCGATATCCTTAAATTTAAAACCAAGATATTGTTGTGGTTAAAATTCTAATTGTGCCAACTAATAATTTTTAATTATTGGGCCACATTTCCCCTATTTTTGTAGCGGTATGCCACTAAATCTCCCCGTAAATAATAATTTGTGGAATAAAGGAGACAAAATTTAAAATAATTCGTTAATTTCACATTAAAAACCATATTTATTTCTATTTTTATATATCCTTCCAAAGTCATATCCGTAGAATAAAACCCAGCCATAAACGGAAACCCACAAAGGGCTAAAGATCTCCCCACAAAATATAAAGATGGAATAAAAAGTTCACAGAGGTTTTGAGACTTTAACCAGTTACAAAATTGTCAGCTTAAATTTTTTAAAATCCCCACTTGACCCAATGGATGTGGTACTACGAGCTCAGAATTCAGCCCGTGCAATAATAAAAACGAAACCAAACGGATTATTCGTCACCGCCGTGCACGCACAAAGGGGGTCACAGTCCAAAAATTTTACTCAACTGCACACATACTTTTGCTGCTACATGCATGCTGTCAAAAAATCTGTCAAATATACAGCACACACGCAACATAAAATAGCAATAGAGAAAAAAGAAGACATGTACACACATTATGCGTTTAAAGCTGGCATCAAAACAAACCTAGTGGAATAAAATGTGCACCGCTGCTGGAATGTCCGAATATTAAATGAATTTGTTTTTTTATTCAAGAAAAAAAATATCTCATTGCCTTTTTAATGCTTTGTTATGATATTTTTGCTGCTGCCATGCAAATGTTTTGACTGCTGGCTTGGCTTATTTCACTCTAAAAAAACATTACTTTTCCACAAGTTTCCCTTCCTTCTCCTTTTCTTTTTTCTCTTTTCTGTCTGCCCAGAATTTTCTGCTTCGGGCTGAGCAAGTACAAGTCAAGCTTTACAAAAAAAAAATTACAAACAATTTTATTTTGTCTATCTACTAAACCAACCATAAAAAATACTTCATTTTAATGCAGCAGCAGCTTTAAATTTTTCTAAATATTTTTCCTAAAAGTATCAAAAGCGTTCTGGTGAGGAAACAACACCAATTTTAATAAATTATTTTTTCTAATTGATTGCAGGTTATAAAAATGACGCATAAAGTTGCATACATTCGTTTATTCACTTTAAATGACATAACAGCACAATATACTAGTGGACCGTAATTTTAATAAATTATTTTTCTAATTGATTGCAGGTTATAAAAATGACGCATAAAGTTGCATACATTCGTTTATTCACTTTAAATGACATAACAGCACAATATACTAGTGGACCGTTAGAAATGCAATGAACTTTACATATTTTTGCTCCACTTTTTTTTTCTCTCTCTCTACTACTCTTGTTTTCGTTTCGTTCAGAAAATTGATGACACTTAATCACCACCAGTCACACAGGTTTTCATCACATCATCGTCATCATCATCATTTCATATTACTTCACTACTAGAAAACCACATAATCCTGCCAAAAATGACACTCACTCAAACGAAACAACTCGCTGTCATCGTTCGTCGTCATCATCGTCGTCGTCGTCATCATATTATCAGGCTGTATGAACGAATGAATCATTACTACAAAATTTGCATATTTATATCCGCTTCTTCTTATTTTTCTTGAGATTGGTCATGATAATTTCATGGTCTTTCCTCTCCTTCTCGCCAAAAAAATAAAAAATAAATGTCTCTATCAATTTATTTTTTTAGAGAAGCATTTATCCTACTCTGTCATTTAAATCTTAATTATAGTAATCTCTATGACAATTTTGCAATTTTCTTTTGGGCAACTTCCGTTTTTCTAGCTTTTTATTACCATTACCACCAATTGCAACCCAGGCTATCTAACACGCAGTAGTAGTAATTTTTGTAACAAGTTCAAATTTACATTTTTATTGCGTGACAATTTCATTTCATTAATTTTATTATCTTCGCTGCGCTGCTGTAATCGCTGTGTCGCCTTAATCAGAATTACAAGGAGTCATTTTTTTTGTGTGGCTTTCGATTAGTAACAATTTTTAAAAATAAAAATTATCGAAAAATAATGATAATAATTTTGCCAACGGAACCTGTTTCATTTAATTTTCATTTAATGCACTTATCTCTTCTCTTCGCATGTTTTTCTACCTTATCGCCATTTTTCAACGGAACCTGTTTCATTTAATTTTCATTTAATGCACTTATCTCTTCTCTTCGCATGTTTTTCTACCTTATCGCCATTTTTTTTTTTTTGAAACGTCCATAAAAATTCCTTTTGTGGTTCTTAAACCAATAAAAAAAATGTAAACACTGTTTTACCATAAAAACCGCATTCTTAAAATTTTTTAAACTTGCAAAACAATCAACATGCTCATTCAAACCAGCAGTAAAAAAAAAATAATCAGTACAGCAATTATTCAATAATAAAACACGTCTCACATTTTTAAAATTGCACATTCCAATCCTCCGTTTTTTTTTCTTTTTCAAACGAAAGCAAAAGTGAATTAAAGGCTAACACGAAAAAAAAATAAAGATAAAAAAACGCGTACTTGCAATGCACGCACATTTACAATTTTTATTTTTTACACGACATGATGATAAAATGCCAGATTATTGGCCTGAAGTGCAGCACAAAAAAAATATTTTATCTTCTGTCCACTCTCCAGTCTTTTATGCATATGCTCAGTTCAAAACTAAACAAACCAGACAAAATATTTTAATATTTTTTTTTACATATTTTCGTAATTATCGTTTTTACTACAACTAACAAAACCACTATATATTTTTCCATGCATGTCTTCTTCTTTCATTTTTTTTTTCTGCTCCTCCAGCAGCCAAACTACTTTTTTTCACCAATTCATTTTATCCGACCAGCAGCATTGCAACTGCACCACAACACAACCAAGATCATCTTTCTTGCCATTTAATATTCAAAAAACGCAACTTTCCATTCCATTCCATGTCTGCCTACCTACATAATAATTGCCTATTAAGAAGGCAGTGAAGTAAAGACGATCATCATCATATTCACATCAACATGCTCGTAAAACCAAAACTACTTTTTTTCTGCCTTCCTTCCTTCCTAATCCAAAATAATAATTTTCTTTGCGTTTATTTTCCATTTCATTTCAAGTCTGTATCCACGCACTGCACTGGACTGTTCACTCAGCAAAGCAAATCATTCATTTTAAAAGCGTTAGCGTGTACTTACCTACGCATGTAATAAAGTTACTTGACTTAATTCGATTACTACAACCACACAAAAAAAAAATTCCCCAACATTTTTCATTACAGTTATTACGTAGTTAGCTGAGTATTACTACGTGGTAAAAAAACAAGCTATAAAAAAAACGATTTGAACTGAACAAATTCTCGTTTTCATTTTTTACATTCCATTCTCATCTCGCTAAAGACTTTTTGAAAAAAAATATTTTGAACATTTTACAAATCTCTTAAGTTACACTCCGTTTTTATTCCGATTTTCCCTGTCCTTTCAATTTCTAAATCATTTTTCTTAGAAAATGGGTACTTTTTTTGTAAAACAGCTCAGAAAAAAAAATTATGAGAAAAGGTTGAAGAAATACTTTTAAGATCTAAACTGACACCTGATTGAAAAAAGTAGGTTGTAGCAAAAGGGTCACAATTTAAAAAATGATTGATGATCAAGTTAACAATCAGGATGTAGTACGATGCACCTGATGATCCCATCACCATCGTAAAAGGATTACCAAATAAAAATTAAAATTAAACTAGAAGATAATAGCAGCTCTACTAAAAACTAGCTACTAGGAATTTTTACTCCCTCCACCTTTTACAATTTTTACAATATGCAGGAAGAAAAGGAAGCAAAACCTTTTTTAGAGCAAAGTTATTATTTATTTTTCAAAATGTCAGTCCGTACAAGAGGGAATAACAAGGTAGAAGGAAGTATTGCATTAAAAATTTTGATTTAGAAAAAAAAATTCACTGTGCTCTATTACATTGCTTGCTGAGTATGCTGAGTGAAGAATAATAGAAATGAATGGATGGATAGACAAGTTTTTTAGAATTGAAAAAAAATGTCAGAACAAAAAAAAAGAGAACAGATTTTGTTGACGTTTTTTGTTGTTGTTGTCGTCGTCGTAATAATGAATAAGGTAACAAGAAAAGTTATAAGAAGGGGTAGGATAGGAGAGGAAGGAAGAAAAAGGGTACAAATATATTTTTTGTATGATTTGGTCAGGTATCGCACCTCACACCTACCAAGTCAACTGACTAGTTTTTTTCTAAAGAAAAATAAATGAATAATGCAAGCAGTGCAGACGCAGATGCAGAGATGCATCAAGAAAGAAGAAGAGAACTGCAGCAGCAGCACCAAGAAGATGTGGTGCAGTAAGTAGGCAAGAAAAAAATTGAAAATGAAAAGGAAAGTTATTATGTAAGGGAGTTATAGAGGAAGAATTGGGATGAAAATGAATGCAGTGTGATGTGATGATGATGATTTTTTTTATGCCTATTTTGTTCGCTTGTTCGTTCGTGTCCGTTCATCATGATGAGGTGCAAAAGACCAAACCGGAATATATATATATTTTTTTTAAGTGGGAAAATATTATACGTTGGACTAGATAGAACATTAAAGGGTTCCGATGCTATTGTGATTCTGAAAGAAAAAATAAATGCTTAGTAGATTTATTATTGCTATTTACCTGTTTTGTAAGGTAGATGTTGTTGTTTTGGCTTGGCTTGGTTCTATTTTTATCTTGTTTTGTTGTTGTTCGATTGCGATTGTATGTATTTATTTTACAGGTGTTAAATAGTCTATTGTTGTTGTTATTTATGTACTATTAATTTGAATGATATTTGTGCGTATGAACTTAACGACACAAAAATATTTTTAGAACAAAAAAAATATCTAAATATGATGTCAGATGGCCAGAGAATGGACGTGAAATGATAATTATAATCAGTAAACTTCGCAACCTGTACGCAAAATGGTACCTACCTATACGGGTTATCATTTTGAAAACGAGTTATTCATTCTTCAAATTTTTACATTTAAATTTGTGAAAAAGAATGGGAGCAAATAAATAGTCAAGAATGCATAAAGTCATGTTGATTTGAAATTAGTATGGAAACATTTCGTTTGCATTTTTTTTCCAGAAAAAAAAGGTACTCAAATTTGATGTCAGAGACGTCTGCTGGATCATGGTCTGAAATGCTCAGAAGTGAGTGACGACGAACCTAATAAGACCGTACACAGTTTTTACTGGTTAGTTTAGGCATTGAAATTGATAGGAGTCGTTCTATTGAAAAAAAAAATATTTTTCTTTGCCTGCTTCAAATTCTTTATCCATTTTTATCCATTTGAATGGCAAATGGAACGGGACTACTTTTTTAAGTGGACAATATTTTTGCGTACAAGATAGGAATATTAGTCACTCCAACCTGAATCTGGATCGCAATATATCTGGATAAAACAAGCCTGGTAATATTTGCCAAATAAATGATAAGAGAATCTGACTGACATATTTACAATTTTTTTTAGCCAAGATAGCGTGCTCAATCATTTTTGCTTATCTTGCTGATTATCATTCGTTAATATTCATTGGAGCATCAGGTAGGATAGGATTGGTGTCCAGGAACGACTTGGCTTGAAAAAGGATTTCATTTTTGACAACGTCAGCACCACGGTTTGTCGTGTCTGTCGTTCTAAAATTGTTAAATATAATTAGAATTTTAATATTTAAATGGTAAACTATGATGACCAGAAACGGGTGTTTGTTGGTTTTAATTTGTGCTGTATATTCATCTTCCTGAATTCATTTCCGCTCAAGGGAAGAATTCAGTTCTGTACCCAAGAGATACGGAAAGTCGACAAACGAAAAGTCTTGATGGAATATGGAACTTTCGAGCAGAGCCGAAGGGATCTCAGGATTTAGGGATTCGGGAAGGATGGTTCAGCCAACCTTTGAGCAAGGTTGAGTTATAATAATTTTTTCTACAAATAAAATGTGGAGATGATTTTGAAAAAAAATAACAAATGCATTCCTTTTAAATCTATAGACTGGTGAAGTGGAGCTTATGGCCGTGCCAAGCAGCTACCAGGATTTAAGTGAAGACCGTGACCGAATGAACTTTCTTGGATGGGTGTGGTACGAGCGTGAGTTTTGGATTCCAGCAGAGTGGAATTCAAACAGTAAGAAAATTTCTGTGAGGTTTGGTAGTGTCAATTATCATGCGATTGTAGTAAGTGTTCTAAAACTTGATAGAAAAAAAAAATATGTCTACGAGCAAGCAAATTTTAAATGAGATTTTAATTATTATTTATTTAAATGCAGTGGGTGAACGGAATGAAAGTAGTGGAGCACCGGGGAGGACACTTGCCATTTGAAGCTGAGCTTTCACAAAGCTTAGTAAACTTTGACCGTTCCAATAGAATAACTGTTGCCGTAAGTTGAAAAAAAAAATTAATTAAACAAATCAATTTTGGGTGGAGCTTAAGGGTCAAGTATTTTAAAATTTATTTTGCAGGTCAACAACACTTTAACTCCAGACACGGTTCCACAGGGCTTCACAACTTATAAAACTGGGGATAAGTGAGAACATATTTTTTTTTTGGCAGGAGAAAAGTTTGTAATTTTTTAAACTAATTTTTTGCAGCTATCCTCCCGGTCATTTTATTATGCGACTTCCCTTTGACTTCACAAACTATGCTGGAATCCACCGCTCAGTGATTCTTTTCACCACCCCAAAATCCCATATTGACGACATCACAGTGACCACCAATGTCACAGGAAGTACTACTGGACTTGTAAAATATTCCATTGATACAGTCATAGCTGAAGGATCTACTTCCACAGAAATATCGGTTCGTTTGCTTGATAAGGATGATAATATGGTGGCAGAGGGAACAGGTAACTCGGGAGAGTTACAGGTCACCAACGCCAAATTGTGGTGGCCCTACACCATGGTCAGGAATGCTAGTGATGCTGGATATCTGTACACTCTTGAAGTCACTTTAAATGACTT
The DNA here is from genome assembly GCA_027743805.1 of Lepidocyrtoides sp. E14. Lineage (NCBI taxonomy): Eukaryota > Metazoa > Arthropoda > Collembola > Entomobryomorpha > Entomobryidae > Lepidocyrtoides > Lepidocyrtoides sp. E14. Next base: position 2,056 of record JAHZMZ010003722.1, on the reverse strand, counting down.
GACGGTTTCATCAAAAGATGTGTACAGACTGAAAATTGGGATTCGAAGTCTTCACTGGACAAACACATCCCTGTTGATAAACAACAGACCATTTTACTTCACTGGGTTTGGCAGACATGAGGATTTTTTTGTACGTGAATTTCAAAAACAGAAAGTATGCATATTATTTTGNTTTCATCAAAAGATGTGTACAGACTGAAAATTGGGATTCGAAGTCTTCACTGGACAAACACATCCCTGTTGATAAACAACAGACCATTTTACTTCACTGGGTTTGGCAGACATGAGGATTTTTTTGTACGTGAATTTCAAAAACAGAAAGTATGCATATTATTTTGGCTTTTTGTTCGGGATGCAATTTTTATAAATATCACAATTTTGCAGATAAGGGGGCGTGGCTTTGATCCTGTACTGCTTGTCAAGGACCATAATCTGATTAAATGGACTGGGGCAAATTCTTACGCAAGATAAAAAAAATTAGTGAACCAATCATTATTATTTCTCCCTCTGAAAAATTTGCAAGGTGTTTTTTTATTATTTATTTTTTCTTTATCGATAGCGTACCACTCATTACGCGTATTCGGAGGAATTGATGGACATGGTGGACCAGCTTGGCATTGTGATAATTGATGAATGTGCTGCTGTTTCTTTGACATTGTTTGGAGGAGAGCTCCTTGCTGCCCATAAAAAGGATCTTACAGCGTTAATAAAGCGAGATAAAAACAGGCCTAGTGTGGTCATGTGGAGTGTAGCAAATGAGCCCAGGGTAGAAAATGTAGCTTCTGTTAATTATTTCAAAGAGATTTTCGAGCATACAAGGTCGCTCGATACGTCACGTCCGGTTACTATTGTTTTGGATGCCAGTGTCACGGGAAACAATGACGTGGTAAGCTCCTTATAAAAGAAAAATTTAAATGTCGAGCGAGATAAAAAAATGAGTCCAGTTGTAATTTTTGTTTTTTTTTTCATACAGGCTCAACTCCCTGACATTCTTTCCCTGAACCGGTATCACGGTTGGTACACAGATGAATCCGAGCTGGAAGTAATTGAAACAGCAGTACACGCAGAAACTTCAAAATGGATGACCACCTACAAAAAACCCCTGCTGTACACAGAGTACGGTGCAGACACTGTTGCAGGACTTCACACTCAGCCCAGTTGGCTATTTACTGAGGAGTTCCAAGAGGACCTGATGCGCGAGCACTTTAAGGCCTTTGACAAATTAAGGCATAATAGTAGCCTGGCGTTTATTGGAGAAATGATTTGGAATTTTGCCGACTTTATGACAAAAGTATGTATAAAAATATATTAAATAATTATTTAATTTTTTATTAGCATTTATAATTATTTTATTTTATTTCTCTTTTTATCAGCGCATTTACTACGGTCAAGATATCACTTGTTGGCGAATGAATATTATGGTTATGCGGTGCCGGAAGATCTTCACCAGTCCACTCCCATTTACATACCGCCCGGAAAAGAGAATACTAATCAGTGTCCCAGAAGAACCTAAAATTAAATGGCAAGAATTGCAGAATTAAAAATGATTTTGATAATTTTGCTATTTTTACAAAGGAAAATAGTGTAATTGATACAATTAAAGCATAATGACTTGAAGTAGAAATAAAAAATGTTTCCATGTTTGGTTGGATTTGCTCAAAAAATACGGCAAGGTTATTCGTTTTTGCAAAAAAAAAAAAAAGTTGTGTAGGCATAGGCTACTATCTACAGTTTAATATGGAGCTCGTTAACACGATATGTTAAATCTGGGAGCCAAGTGCTCACTCTGGGTGGATAGTAAGTACACTTAATTGACTACTACTTGATGCCAGAAACCAGGAGGCTACATGATAGACGTTTTGCTGGGGATATTACTAGAGCTAATAGTGTAAAAACGATTCCGAACTGGATAAGCAGATTATTGGACTGACAGCTAACCTTTATAGGTATGTATTTGTAATGACCTTCAAACAAAGCATAGGTGAAAAATCTTCCACATGTTCCGAGATCTAAAAGCCCATGTTCCGATGACCCGGAGGCGCCTGACGGCGCCTCC
>JAHZMZ010003721.1:0-17020 GCA_027743805.1 Lepidocyrtoides sp. E14 | reverse complement strand
CTTTTGGCCTTTTTTCTTAAGTGTGTTATGGAATTATACTGACAAAATATATTTAGCTCCGGGTCATTTCCTCTTTACTAATTTCCGTAACTAAATTGTATGTACTGCTGTAGTACAACGGGGATTTTACCGGAACCGCAGAAAACCGAGTAGCGTTCATTTATGTCTGACAAGTTGATCTTCCCATATAATACTACCAAATGAAATGAAGCTGATTTTCATTTTTTATAATATGCTACTTTCAAACTTGTTGTAAAACTATTATTCTTAATGGCTGTAGAAATAATCCGTCACGAGATAGTATCAGAAGTAACGAATAAAATTTCTTTCTTTCCAACTTTTAAGGCTTTTTTTATTCATTTCGCATAATCATATGTAAAACTTGACGAATCCAATATCATCATTACCCAAAGTTTATGCATAGTTTGCTGGCGTACGTCGTGCTAAAATTATGAAATGATGATGTACACAAAGCTGAAACATTTGGCGATGATGAAGTGATGATAATATTAAATATCCACAAATAAATACATAATGTGTATTCATTTCAGGAAGTTTGAACGAATGGAGGAAATTGCAAAGTTTTTGAGAAGGAAAATGAGAAAAAATAGTGTGGTGGAATGTGGTGGGATATATCATTTGACAACTTTTTTTTTGCTGATACAGAAGCACGCGGAGGGAATTGACAATGTGTACACCGAACCGCGTAGAAAAACTCTTACACGTGGAGCCACCACATTGATGCTACTGTAGAGTTGGGACTTTGGGGAGATGTAGATCGAAACTCGTATTTCACATTATGCATATTTATGCATTAATATATTGTGCGTGCATGCATACTATGAGAAAAACTCAAGTCCCAAATTGTGGAAGAACTGACTGAGAGCAAGCTTACCAAAAATGTGTTGGGAGCATTTGTGAGCATGGAGCTTTTTGTAGCATTTTCTAACAACACATTCCAGTCTATATTTAAATGGAAACGGGAATATTATGGAAACTGAGAAGATGAAAACGAGAAGGGACGCAACACACACCGAGTGACATTTTCCAAGGTAAGATGACAATGATAAATGATTGTGCATTGCAGCGCAGCGTCGTCGGTGGCACCAGACGCCCGCAAAACAATCTGTGCTTTCATCTTTTCAGAAAGGAAATTCAGAGTTTGTACTATGCGCAATTTTTTGGGAAAGTCTATATAAATTTGTAAATAAGGTGAAGTGTGAAATAATATGAAATGGGATAATAATATATTTAGGTATTTACATGTAATTGCCTATACGCATACCTGCATGCACATATTTGGTTTCATATGAAAGAAAAATTTACTGGTGTATGAAGTGCCTTATTTAAATGGTGTGTCTTTTCAAGCATTACTGCAATTAAAGATTAAATTATATGCAAAAAACTGTAGGCAGTTTTTGAACTAGATTTATGATAACTTAGTATTCCTGCATTTACATGGGTTCATCAATTTGAAGTATACAAAGTTTCTCACCACTCTTATCAGCACTTTTTCCATTCGTCGGATGTGACAACTTTATTAAAGTTTTTTTAGGTCAGTTATCAAATTTTATGTAGATCCTGCTTCAGCATAAATTGCATTGTATTTTTGAACTAGGTAAACTCTGAGCTCAATATCAATAGAAAGTAAAGTTCCGTATAAAGGAAGGGGATTTAAACAGTGTCTTTTCAAGCATTACTGCAATTAAAGATTAAATTATATGCAAAAAACTGTAGGCAGTTTTTGAACTAGATTTATGATAACTTAGTATTCCTGCATTTAAATGAGTTCATCAATTTGAAGTATACAAAGTTTCTCACCACTCTTATCAGCACTTTTTCCATTCGTCGGATGTGACATCTTTATTAAAGTTTTTTTTAGGTCAGTTATCAAATTTTATGTAGATCTTGCTTCAGCATAAATTGCATTGTATTTTTGAACTAGGTAAACTCTGAGCTCAATATCAATAGAAAGTAAAGTTCCGTATAAAGGAAGGGGATTTAAACAGGCTGATCTCCTTTTGTCAGTTGCATCTGGTCTCTTCTCCGGAAAATGTTACCCAACCAGACCAACTCCACTTTCACTTTTGAAAGGCAGATATGAAATATTTGATGGGAAACTGCTGTTTTTACCTCCTTTTCGTGTCCCCCTGCTTATAACCCATCAAGCTAGTCATATTATTTTGATGTTTTGAGTTTTAACTTATAAATAAATAACATTGCATGCATGCGCCTCGTCAATTCCATTCATTCCAAGCAAAAGTGGAACAACAGACACGGCAAGTCATAACTGTCTAGTGGTGTCTACGTAAAAACAAAATACTTTATTGATATATCAATAACTTGAGTTGGTAAAGTAGCAGCACTATATAATCTAAATGCAGAAACAAAGCGGATTAATAAATAACTGAAGCAAGTATGCATAAAAGAGAGGAGAAGGACAGGAGAACAATGGCAAATAATGCTGCATAGATCCGTGTAAATAATATAGTATGTCAACAAGAAAATCCATGGAATAATGCTTAAACAAGCCGGTGTGTGTTGCAATACGAAACAAAGGAACCCATGACAGACGTTGATGAAGCAGGTATGCAAAAAGGACAGGAGTAAACAAACAAGATTTTATATTAGACAGCGAGAGCCAACTAATATATACTTTCCGTTTTAGAGCTATTACTACAAGCCAAGCTGTGTCTGTGTCCAAGTTCTCTTTCCAGCTTTTTTCCACCTTTTATACACACTTCCAACTTTTGTCGCGACGAGCTTTCATTTCTGTTACAACGCTGTACATGCTTCCGTTTCTTGTGTCGAATAATCAGCATATTGCAAGCTATAGAGGGAATAGAGAGAAACTAGGCCGTAGAGTGAATGAAATATTATTAAATTGAAAGGAGAAAATTCATAACGCTACATACATACTTAATGCATAGGTATGTACTTTTCCGTCGACTAGAATAATAATATCACTCTCTGATGACCAGAACCAACTCGTCTTGTCTTTTTTGTTGAGCCCGACTCTATCAGGTACCTTGCTCTATGACAAAAACCTAATATGGATTTCAAAAATAGAGTTTCAAATTGATTCCTTCCTCTACTCTTGCGGGTTGTTTGTGTATATGATGATGACGATGAAAAAATCACAGCCTCTCTCTCTCTGTCTCTCATATATGCTACAGAGGAAAGTTTCAGCATTTTAATGAAACAGCTTTCCACTTTTTATACTTTTACTTCAGAAAGATACATGAAAAGTTGTACAAGTACGTATAAAGTAAAAAAAAACACGCATTCAGTTCAATGACTTTACATCCTCCATGTTTCCTTATTAAAACAAGTTATAGTGCATTATCACAACTAGAGCGATGTAATCATTAAAAATCAACATAAAAAAGTTGGCGCTGCTTTTACAGGAAAGGTTATTCGAAGTGAAAGTGCTTACATTGTTAAATAAAATGCATTTAAGCATACCACATTTATCCATATCTACCTATTCAACTTAAGCATATAATTTAGTCGTAATGTCCGTATGAATGTACATCTTCACTTTTCCTTTCTCGGTAGTAGTTCCATTTCCGTGCATGGTTTGAGCACACCTTTAATTGCACATCCGGCAACTGTAAAATGGTTAAGTGTCAGATATTATGCATATACTTTTCTCTTATATTCTGCGGTAATAATAACGACATAGCTATAGCTATATATAGACGCAAGATGTTTATTGCATAGACAACTACATGATGACTTTTTGCTACCAACAACCAATAACTACGTACATGTCTTTGTACACGTTCTGACAAACCAAATTACTAAAAAAGCATCTCAAAAGACGTCGGAGAAGGCAATAAATGTAAAAGGTCCTACCATCGTCGTTGATGCTGCTGTTACAAACCGTCACAAAAAGCGTTTGAGGCATATCACTTCACTGACAATGTTCATCTACTACTTATTCACATGTTGTATAAAGGTGGCGAAAACTCAGAAAATATGAAGACAAGACAACTTTCTTCTGAACTACCTCTCTCTCTTGTGTAAGCATGGTATGCACTCTGTTTTGTGTTGTCTGCAGGAAAATAGGTATGCAGGATGCATTCATCCTTCCTTCTTCCTTTCTTCTCTACAAATCACCCGCAGAGAATTCCTTGGACGGATTGAGTGAGAGAATATAGGTGGGTGAAAATTCCACCTTATTATTAAAGAGAAAGGTTAGGTACCTCCGACATCACAATCACAAATTGCTGCGGAAGTAAAAGCGACATGTCATTACACGACACGGTCACCACCCCACCACTACTACATACTACTCTGCAGCAAGAGAGTGAAGGGAAACTGTAATTTGAAATCTTTTCCGCTTTACATGCCAAGATACATAGGAGAGTCAAACATGATAGTCATAAAAGACGACATGTTTTGAATTTCAAAGAACTACCAACTACCTCTGCTCCTTATTCTTCTTTTCAGTACATTTTATGTACAGTACAGGTGCTGTACGTAGATAAAAATGTACACACGCACACAATTTTTTTTTCTCGAGGGAAGTAAGATATCGAAGAAAAAGCTAGCAGGTACAATGAAGGGAGTTCGAGGTACCAGTGAGTGGTTCGGATATTGAAACAAAACAATACTACGTACATGGCTTAATAGCAAGTACAAACTGAAAATGATAAATTTATGTACAAGCGTGTGGTATAATGAAGGAGTTCGAGGTACCAGTGAGTGGTTCGGATATTGAAACAAAACAATACTACGTACATGGCTTAATAGCAAGTACAAACTGAAAATGATAAATTTATGTACAAGCGTGAGATGGATATTTTAAGCTAGAGTATATTCATTATATATGTACGATATGTATAGTACCGAGTATTGTATTGCATAAGACCTTCTTTTTAAAAATAAAATAGATACACAATGTGATCCATCTTCTTCTTTGGAATGGATTCAAAAAGCGTGAATAAAACTTTTACGTGCCTTCAATACAATGTGGTGTTGAAAATATAAGAGGAAACTGGAAACTTTTTTACTCTTTCCTAAAGTAGAGGAAATGGGGATGAGCAGAAAATAAAATAGAAGTTGAGTGATCCTTTTTTAGCAACTTCAGTACAAATGAATTATAATGTACCAAAAATTCCAGTTCCTCTTTCTGCTTTCCTTTTTCTTTATGGTATTTTTACGGCTGGTTCTTCACTCTAACAGAAATTGGCGTTTTACGATTGTGATAGGGACAGATATAGCAATGCGTATTGTACTATTTTTTTAAAGAAAATAATTTTAAAACTTATAGCTACCCTTCGTCTACATGTAAATTTTTTTGTACTTTTGCTCCACTTACATAATCTATACTCTGTTGTACATTTACTGGAAAATATGTAATGCCCTTTTCTGGAAGAAGTTAACAAAAGTGAGGAAGTAATTCATAGTGAATTTCCACTGTATACCTAGCACTTCCCACTTCACTTAACTTTCTCTTTGTAGTACTCATAAAGTAGTTTCCTACTTTTGTAACCTACTTCCACTAAATTTACTCGCGAAAAAAAGAGTTTGTTTAACACATTCAATAAAATTAAAAATTATTGGCAGTAAAAAATATTCAATCTTTTATGGATGCAGTTCACTTTGAAATCCATTCTGTAAATTCAATGATGCGTAAAGCGACTAATACCATATAGTGCACTTTTTAATCTAAAATGATTTATTTGCGCTTAGTCGTTATTTACAAAACACGGTTACAACAAAACAAAGATTTAAAAAAAATGTAAACTATGATTACCTATTTTTTATTTCTATTTTTGTTGTCTAACAAGAGTGTTTGTGGGATTTCTCATTTTCAAGTGACCAGCCCCAGCCAGCGAGAAAGGAGGTGTAGAAATGTGTCTAGATCAAGCAACTAACTTGAGCTCTATGACTCATCACTCAAAATGTGCATAAAAAACAAGCACTAGGACCAGCCTAGTACAAATGCATAGCTATATCTCAAGTATAATTTGTACTTTTGTCAACAAATTTTGTTACAGTTTATGTAAGCTGTATTGCATTGCATATTTACTTGTATAAAATTATTTTTACACTTATTCATGTACCCCTACAAACAAGAGGAAGTCAACGTCTATGATATTTACAACTCAACTGATAGCTTGTCAAAAATAAACTGAATAAAATAGTGAATAAACATGGCTTACGGGAGTACCTAACTAAACGAAAAAAAGTATCTAGAGTTAATAATGCACTAAACGAAATCTCATTATCAGTTCAGCTAATATTAAAATAGTCACCACCAGAAAGAACCTGTCAGTCAAATACATTTTATAAACCAATATTATAAAGTAATTTATTTTCAAGTTGGTTTGGTTTTCTCTTTGGTGTACTCTATCAAAAATCATTTTCAACATCATCAGCGTTCCGTCTTACACAGCAAATATCCACGTCAAATTTTCAGCTTCAAAAACTACCAGACTAAAAGCGTCCACCTAATTTCCTCCTCGCGAGTATAAAAATACAGAGAAGAAACGAAGGAAATGGAGAATATAAACAAGCACAAACAAAATTTGCTTTCAGTCACTCTCTTTGACTCTTACTAACTTTGTCCTTTCTTAAAAGGGAACTGAAAGATAATAAAAACAAGCATGCAATTTTCCCTTACAGACCAAGTTAAAGAACTCTCTGCCAACACAGTAAAAAATTGTGTCTCCTTTCTTTCTTTCAAAAATATTATGCAAGCGCCAAATCAGCAAGCAAGTAAAGTGCACTTTTTCGATATTTGCTGTCTAAAGAAAGATACCATCGTGTCATTGGAGTCTCCCATTTTCTGCCGATTGGATGCTCTCAAAGTCTCTTACTTACCCGCATTGCCACCACAAAATTTGGGAGTACTACTAAAAACAGTCGTGATCATCATGTGATGTATCAAGCCCACCAGTAGATATAACGTAGGATATGCACTGCATCCATAGCTAGTTTAGCTGGTGATTTTGGTAGCAAATATTACTAACATAGTAGTCAGCAGCAGTTACATCATCTTTTCAAACTAAGAAACATGCATCCAACACGCCCAATAATAAGTATGACTCTTCTTCATCCCAATTTTAGTCAAGTACTAAATTTCTCTTTCCATTTTCCTCTTGAATATAGTTTCTCCACCACAACAAATACATACATCTATCAAACAAAACTACTCCTAAACTGCACATTCTTGTAATCATAAGAGAGACAAATGGGGAAAGCATGCAAGTAAACGTCAAGGAGAAAGTTAGGAAAAGCACCATAAAGCATGCTGTGTTAGCTTTACTTTTTTTATTTAGCCTTGCATACTACAAGCTATGAGCTGACTCCTAAAGCAATATTATACAGTTTTGCCGAATCTAATAAACCTATATATTGCCATAAAATACCATGTTACCAATAAATCACACCATTTTCCGGTAATAAATGCCGCACAGTTTTCTCCAGTTTGGTGGATGCGTGTTTTTACATGCAGACTTTTCTCAGTGCCATAAAAAGGGCTGTCACTCAAAATGAAGTTCATTATTAGAACTGGACTGTAAGTAGAGTTCCACAAAACTAGAATAGAAAGAGCTGAATGACTACATCTACTGAACAGGAATGCACATACTTGATATTTTTTAATAATAAAAAATATGACATGGAACAGTATGACGGACTGGCACAAATTGAACTGTCTTAGGGATCCCAGATAAGGTTCCGTTTGGAAAAAAAACATGATAAATAAACAAAAACTATACAACACATAATGCTAGCGTTATAGAGTCTACTGTATTTATGTACTTACTTATTACTGTGAGTGGAATTCTGGAGAAGGAATGGAATAATAATGATCAATTCCTTGACTGAACGTATAGCGTAAACAATAAAAAAAATCCTAAACGTGATTCGATTATTAAGACACTCAAATTTTATAACNGTTATAGAGTCTGCAGTATTTATGTACTTACTTATTACTGTGAGTGGAATTCTGGAGAAGGAATGGAATAATAATGATCAATTCCTTGACTGAACGTAGCGTAAACAATAAAAAAAATCCTAAACGTGATTCGATTATTAAGACACTCAAATTTTATAACCCGACACATAAATTATGACAAGGACATAAAAAATTCAGCAAATGCAATTACCCTTTTGGTGCCCTCTACTTGCAAGTAATTTATTTGTTTGTTATGTCTACCTCTCTGTCTGTACTATGCAAACATATTTTTCCCTTTCTCCCAAATACTGCTTCGTCTTACTGACCGGACTTTTGATGACGTCACGTCACAAATCATAAATTTTTGCGATATTATCTCAAAGAAATGCGAAGTTGGACATTGGGAAATTGGAACATGTACAGTTGTTGTAGGTATTTGACGATATGACAAGCAGAAACGCAAAAATTATTTGTTTTTTTTTTCTGTGAATTACTTGGGAAAAAACCTTGTTTCTGTTAGTCATAAATTTTATCTGATTATATATCCATCCTGTACATATTTTTTTCCTTTGCCACTCATCTATCAAAAAAACAAATTTACTAGAGTAAGTGGAAAGTAAAGCAATATGTTTCTTTATGACAGCTAACATGACACATAGCATGACATTTTATAGACGATGACAATATTATGTGAGCATTACTGTTTTATCCCCACTAAACTACCGTCATCATTACTTGCAGTAGTGGTGTTGCGCTAGTGAAAGTCGTTTCTACCTTTCTGGAAAAAAATGTCTAGTTTTTTGGGCCTGTTGCAAAAAAATACAGTGTATGTACTTCACCACCATATTTGATGCACATCATACGAAATTCAGGCTTTTGCCATTGCCGTTTTTTTTGTGGCAGTGTGAAAGAGGAATGTAAATTGTGAAAGCTGCTGCAGCTGCTATTCCATAATACCTTTTCTCGCCATAGACGCTACTGATAGTGAAGATGGCTGTCTCAACAGGACTCAAATTTTTTTCTTTCCAGTAACTACATACTACATGCTGCAACAAAAAAATGCAATGTAATCCACAGAGTGAATTGTAATACAAGTATTTTCTCATTTTGTATGCAGGTATTCAAGGTATGTTTTTTTGTATTTTTATTAAGAAAGTATTTCATCTTGTCTCGTCCCTTTCTTTTCTACTTTTTCTTATATTTGTAAACATCACATTGTCTCTATTTTCTCATTGCCAACAAAAGCAAAAAAGAACTATTTTATTCTGCATGGCTGCTTGTTAAAAGTTTACATTACGCTTCAGTAAGTAGAAGAGTGTCTTTTCTTTTTTGTTGTCCATATTGAAACAACAGAATAATATTCTGTACATATACTCTGCATTACTGTCTCGCGTTTATTGCTTTCTGCGACTGATCATAAAATTAATCCCCTCAGGGAATTCATCTCTTTCTTTATCCCTCTCCCCCTCATTCATCTGCCTAAACTTGGATTTCTAATACCAGCAGTTATTCTTTAACAGTACGGAAAAATACTATGTTTATGAGCTTTTCCCATGACTATCAACATTTATGCTTAATCAGGAAAACCCTTGGAGGAATGGGGAAAACCTCCCTGGGAAAACCCGATTTATTCCTTTATTCCCATTTTATGTCTATTTATTTCTGTGTGAAAAAAATATTAAGATGCATATCTTCATATGCCTTCCCTCCCATGTGACATTTGTGTCTACTCTTTTTAGTCTACCTTGCTCAATGTTGTACAATATGGACAAAATCTTAAGGTAATTTGAGGATTACCTACTCTCCGAAAATCCTTTTGTTCCTTTCTTTCTCTTTTGCAGATTACATTGTATTGCTTCAAATATGGCAGTTGTCGTCGTCGTCGCCGTCGCCAGATTGGAATATGTAGGCTAATCCTAATTCCTTGTTGCCTTACTATGCATACCTACATACAATATACATGTAGGGGCTACTCCTATAAAATTGCAGTATAAGAGAGGCGTTTCGCGTTTCAACGTTTGAATAAAAATGGCCAAGGAGTAAAGGACATTTTTTGCCAGAGTTGGAATAAAGGCTGGGCTATATGTACTATGTACTATCTGTAATCTTAATGCCTTCTAAAGCGTAAACGGTCTTTACAACGTACATAAATATAATATGCTTAAATGCATAAGTACAATAAAGTTAATATAGCTATACCTAACTTGAGTGTATATTCATACAAGCTTTACGTTATTTTTTGCATTACGACCTATAAAGAAAAAAAGGTTTTTAGGTGACATTTAACAACTGCTGCTTCTACACAAAATATTTCTCTTTCTACTCTCTACCAGGCAACTTTTTTTGGGATGGCGCTTGTGGAAAAACTGCGATGATGAGTGGTCTCCGCCACGTCTATTGTAACATTTTGTGTGTAGAGATATAAATAAATATTTGGAGAGAAAGTTGAAAACCCATCGAATTTCTATTCTGGGCTTGATTCTTCTATCAAAAAATGGTAAATGATAATGGTATTTTGGTACATAGGTAATTGTGATAGATGATATGTAGTGTCCAGTAAATGTACAAAGCATGATTTATGTACAAGCGAATTTTTGCAAAGTATGCAGACAAGTGACAAATTTGTAGAATCTGTTGAATTTCCTGTGAAGGGTTCTACTCTCTCGTAACCGTAATCCGTATTCATATTTATTGTTTAGTGAAAGTAGAGCGTTTCAGTTGGTATTATCGTATGTATCCGGAAAGAGAAGCCTTGACACGTCGTCTGCAATTTTGCAAGGTACGGCAAAAAAGACAGTTGTACCGATGACAATGATAATGGTATGTGCGGTGATGATGGTTAGAATGGCTGACCACGATATAATAGGTAACAGTATAATATGGGTGCTTAAATTTCACTTCTATTTACCTAAGTTAATGCTAATGCAATTGAATGACATTGTGACAGCTACTCACTTACATAAAATAGGAAATTGAGTGTAGTATGAAACAATGATAGTAAAAGCGGTTTCCCAGGGCTTTTCAATTAGCAATAGCAGCCAGTGATACGACGATGAGAACTTTAGTTTGGTTTTGTTTGAGGCATCAACTACATGTTTCCTCGAATATCGGGAAAAAAAACTGTCAGCAAGCCAGCTCATAAAAAGTAGCAGTTAGATTGTTGTAACAGCGTGATACAAAGTGCTTAGAACAACGTTATCAAGTTCAACGAAACCAGTCCGATTATGACCCCTTTAAAGTGGAATACTTTTAGTGGCAATTGGAAAGTTGAGTGGGTTGGTTTGGTATGCGGTTGATCATGCTATGAATATAAATTACTGCACGTGGTAGCTCCCTTAATGGCTGAATGCACACACTCATATAAAAACAATGGAATACATACAGCTACTCAATACGTATACAGTTGGGTAGAATATATGTTTGGGCTCTGTGTGTTGACGAGTACAAATTAATGAGCAAACTGAGAATAGGTAGTAACAATAAAAGAGTCTGTTGTAGATATTCGGTATATACCTAAAATAGGTAGTGTTTCTTCTCCTTTGTTTGATAATTCTGGGAGAGTAAAGGAGCCGCCGTCACACATAAAATTAGCTACGATGCACGCTCACTTGATCTCATGATAACTACAACATTTTACAATTATGTATCTTCATTTACCACTGGGGGCTGCGTCTGGTATGGCATCACTTTTATTGCGTTTCTAGTTTCCACGATCAAGGAAACAGTATCAGTTTCACTTTATTTCTGTCGTGGTAGTCCCCACACGGAAATAAAGAAAATTACTTCATTATCATAAAGGTAGTCAAAATTGAGCCTTGATAATGTCATTTTTTTCTAACTTAGGTACGTACAAACATAATGCCATTTGCCTCCAGCTGCTCAATGCTACTGTTGGCAGAGACAGATATGTAAAAGATGCACGCACTTTTTCCCTTCATCAAAATAAACTTACCTAGTTGGATGACAATTCTTTTTTACTTTTTGCACGTGAGACACTTTAAGTCATGACTGTGGACGTACCATATAGCCAGCCAGCCTCTTTTGGCTTTTTAGCCAAAAGCATTGCAAAGCACACACACACGCTTATTAACTAGGACAAAAAATGAATGTGTTTCTAGAAGCACGCCTAGTTTTGCTTATTTTTCTTCTCTAATTTTACTTTTGATAAATTATGCATAGAGAAGTACGACGTTGGTAGCAGGCCTTAGACACACGTTTACTACCACTTACGCAACAGCTCGTAAAGATGCTTTCGTAAACTTCAGGCTCTGCTCTCTCCACTTTCTCCTTCTCTCTCTATCTCTCTTCCAAGAAGATGGCAAAATATATTTGAGAATGGAAAATTGAGTTTTAGTTGGTTTGAGAAACATGTGTACATATATCAACATCTTAAAAAATATTTTAGTTAAAAAGGAAGCATTAATCTAAGTTGGTCTTTGATCTTTATCGTACCCTACTTTCCTGTTCGCATAGTTCGTGATAAAAAACTTTTTTTCTTCAAAAATCAATGATTAAAGGTTTTTTAAAATCTGGGTGTAATATAACAACTGTGCTGCGTACTCGTAAAAGTTGTAATAGGGCGGCAGCCTGCCTGTTAGTGTCTTTTTATATCCATTACGTTTAATCAAGTTGTGTAGCAATTTCCTTTTCTGAATTCCTTAGTTCTTTGAAATGAGATTTCAGTTTCCTTTCTTATTTGCCATCAACAGAAAAAAGCCACTTGCATTTAAATTAAAAATTGAATATTTCTGTGAGCAAGTAATTATGCTGAGCTGAGCACTTTTAACGAATGCCGATACCGAGCGAATGAGAAATCTACCTTCATTTTTTATTCAACAAATATACACACTATCGCAACTCCCTTATCAAAATCATGATAATCAGAAGAATGCTGTTGAAAAATAGGATAGTCTTAGTAGGGCCAATAGGAAGAATATCTTTACACTTTTTCATATTTCATTCAAAGTCCATAGTCCATGAAACACAACAGACACCACGTGCTGTGTACTTCGTGATTTGAAACACAAAAGTTTTGTTTCTCTCGTTGCCATTTTCACTGCATTTCTTCCAGCTTTTTCTTTTATCCTTAAAAAGAGTTTTTTAAAGGAAATATTGCAATGTAAGCTACATTGTATTAACTTACAATGTATAAATATGTATATCTACATATGTACGCGTGTGTAATACGGTATGCTTCTAGGGAAGGCTGAAACAGTGCAGTGTAGTAACATGGCTTCTCTATTTGTCTGTTTTTATCTCTTCTATTTCGCTCAAAGCAAGTTTTTTGACATTGCACATGAATGAAAGAGGATATTAGTAGAATCTTTTCAGTATATATAGCCAGTACTATTATTGCATGTTACGCTGCTGCTGCCGCTCAAGTGTTTTTCTTTACTTTTTCCTAGGTACTGTCTAAACGCTTCTTTAGTTCCTTTCGAAAAGAAATGGAGAAAGAACACCGAAGGAGTTTTTTTTGGCGTGGCTTGGTGGTAGGTACACACCACACGTCTATAGGAACGTGAATAGAATCATCAAATCAAGAAGCTGTACGTATGAGTGAGGTTTTTCATGGTAAACATACCTAGTCGCTAGTTTAGATTGGAGTTGTAGGGCGGACTGAAGTGAGGTTGAGGACCCTCAAGTCGTGGAAAATGTACAAGAATGAAGTATAATGCCCAACGGTTAAATACTACATGAAAAAATAATACTCGCGAGCACATATACAGATTAACAATCTCTTAAAAATCTGCTCGAAGAAGGTTGAGCGCATTTGTCACTATCACCGCAACAGACAAAACCTTCTAGGTATGTGTATGTGTGTACACTTTTGCTCTAAATGACGGGAAGGATGATGAAGATGAGACAAGAATACAATCATGCTTTTATATTTTTAACGAGAAAAAATGGGGGTGAAATTGCAACTAAAGGTAGTGTGATGGGATAACTTTCTTCACACAAAAAAGTGAGTAAAAACCTCCTAAAGATACTAAAGGGGCTTACAGCAAGTTATTTGGTTGGAACATTTATCCAAGAAATTTGATGTAACTTGTCTGGAACAAAAATGAATACAAATTTTTTACACTTCGGAACTAATGATTATTTATGGGGAAAGTGTCCAGGACACAACACATGAAGAAAAGTTTTGTTTTATGACAAAAACTTGCTAGCACTGCTAAAAGTACTTACAGGTTGTGCTCATCTTATCTTCATACGCAGCATTAAACTTAGGTAGGCGTTATAGAAAAACCAACAAAGCAACATGTTTATACTTTCCTGATCTCAAAAGAGAACGATAACAAGTGGTGTTGACGAAACTTTTACGACAAGAACTCATCATCATATCTCCTGACAAGTTGCGCGTTGCATAGATAAGGTGGATAAAAGCTGCTTAATTTACTTTTCTAAAGTAATTCGATATCGGAAGTTTCTGTTACATCTTTCTTTCTTTTTTACAAAAGTTTGTATTGGTAAATACATGGTCTCGTTACAAAGGCGAAATTAAAATAGAAGTACGAAGATGAATTATTTGGGCAAGTAAATTGCGTTCTTTGCAGTTAAGAAATACGAGCGATTAGGAAAAAGAAAGCGATTGTGCTTCTACATACTTTATTTCATACGATATTTAAGTTAAGACGAGTCCACTAATGGCCTTATAATGTGCGTGTGTGGTCATTGCATCTTATTTTTTGTCTGATAAACCCATCAGTGATAACTAAGGTCGTTTCCCTTCTGTTTTTACATTTATTTTCAGCACGGAAAAGTGACGCAAAGCTTGCAAGAGACAAAAAACAAAAATGTCCCATTTGGTTTGTTTTATTGTGTGACCTGATCATTTGGGTGGTTTTTTGGTATAGTGTTTTCTGTTATTCTGTTGGTAGCAAAAAAGTACATTTCCTTTTTTAGCTGAGTCGATAAAGTAGGATTCATATCTCTGTTCCACATGCACACACATGGACACATATGTTCGACTTACGCCTTTTTTATACATTTTCATCGCACTATCCCTCTTTTCACACGCAACTGAATGTCCACATACACATTCTTCTAGTTGTACTAGTACTCGTAAAAACAACAGTTTCTTTAGTCATACAGTCATACACAATGGGCTCATGTGTGGCTAAAAAGTGTCGATAAAGCACCATTGTTGGTGGCTATAGAATTGAACTGGAAATGGCATTACGTGTAGGAGGTACAGTTTCATCCCATTCTACTGGGATGTTACGGATTGTCTAGTGCAAATAACAATCTTTCCCTCGTTATACCCTCTTGGCATGCCACCACACAATACAACCTATAAAGAGTATCCCGGTGCACCGTATTGTGACTTTTCTCCATCCTTTGTTGCCATTAGACGTGCACTGCCGCTTCTAGAATGATTTCTTTGGTTTTTTTCTTGGTGAAATGAGCCCAATGAAAGTGAATTTTTCTTTTGTCTCTCTGCTATGTAGGCATTTATAGAAGAGAAGACCAAACAAGGTTGTTAGTGCATGTACTTACATTTAAGAAGGTGTAATAGAACCTTGCTACAATGACACTTCCAATCCCTAGGAATCATGATGAAAGTAAGGCGAAGAAATACAAGGTGTGCTTTTCATCCAAGACTACTACTCTGCGTGTCTTTTCGCCTTTTCTGAAATGATGCTCGGATGATTACCCAACGAATGTACATTATTCTTTCATGCCACATGCTATTATGGTCCATTCAGGGCTTTTTTCAATGTCAATGGCGTTTCTTGTACTTACTTTCTATACAGTCGCAGCTGCGCCTGTGGCTGCTACACTGCAGGAAACCCATATGATCAAGAAATATTACCGACGGAAGTAGTTCAAGTGGGTAATTTTCGTTAAATTTTTAAGGAAAATGGAAATTACTTCTGCTATTTATGTGCACCATTTCGCTGAAACAGTACAGAGTAAAGAGAGTTCAAAGGGCTTATAAAGTAACTCAAACTCAAGGACATCAAGGTAAAGTAAGAAACTACGAATAATTGATAAACTCTTCACAGAAACCAGACAGTTTACGGCCAGCATAAAATAAAATAATTCGACAAATAAAAGGGAAAGTAACAAACAACATGCAATATAGACATCCACGTTCGACAAGCAAAAACCATAGCCAGTAAATCGAAAATGGCTTTACCCTCTTTTTTTAATCTTTCAGTGAATATAAGGTAAATTATTAAGTAATGTCGTAGCCACCTGGGTTTTTAAGTTTAATTAATTTTTAAAAGTTCGCATTTCCCAATTCGATTAACCATTTACTCAACTAATGACAGCTTTCTCCACGTAAAATTTTTGTCATTACTGACGCAAGTGAAACAGTAAAGGACCAAACTGACAAATGCTTCTTTGATGCACATACTTTTCCCATTAGAATATGTAAATTAGGGAGTAAGAAAACTTTACCAATTTGGTTCTCAGCGTGTTGCTTGCTTGCATTTCTACTTACTACTTAGGCTCTGCAAAGTAAAGAGTCAACAGAGTGAAACAAATAGCTTAACGGAAATAATTAAGATGTACATTTTTACCCACCTATAGACTTACAAAGAATACTTATATATACCTACAGCGTCATGCATACATTCGTGATTCGTGTATTAACTACACAGAGTTGAGAAAAAGAATTTGCTATGATAAGAGACTGTTAAAGAAAGTTTTTAAACCCGCCCGGTTCATTGTACAAATTTAAAAGTCATAGTTAGGTGAGTGTGCAATATTATGCATTCTACCATTTTGTAAGCGAACATTCTAGGAATTCTGGATTTTGTAATGAATGCAACAAGAAAAAAGGACAGTGACTTTCCTTCAGTTTTTCAAATAGAGCACGAGGAAACCACAACATGGAAAGTTGCCATTATTTTGTTGTACACTTTGCCTACACTTTAAAATCAATTGCTGTCCTAATATCTACAATGCAGGACTCAAAAAGAGCAGAAGTGGTGAATTCTAAGAAAAGAAAATTGCATACGCTTACTCACAAAGAGGAAATTTACAACAGGGAAATAAATTCCAAGTTAGTATACTCATTAAAATAAATAGACCATTTTCATCTGGGATTAAATCGAGTCCAACCAAAAATTTGGATAGAACAGACCAGACCACTACTAG
>JAHZMZ010003720.1:0-15433 GCA_027743805.1 Lepidocyrtoides sp. E14 | reverse complement strand
AAAAATATTGCTATAAAGAAAGCAATAACAATAAAATACAAGAAGTACATAAATTTACAGATTTTATAGCATTCGATAAAAAGTGTTCCACTCCACCACTACTTTAAACGTTCGTTGTTTCAGTTTTAAAAATCAATGTCTGAAAGTGAGAATCAATCATTCGTTAAATGATTTTCTTGTGTATACATATATGCCCTGACTTGACTAGCACTGCACGAAATGCTATAAAACGGTAGCGATCAGATAATCACCTGACACTGGACAGTGTTTTATAACCTTGTTTTGCCAATTACCACACGTGGGTGAGAAAAAGTAAGAGAATCAAAAAAATGTTATCAAAAGTGATGTAGTTAGTTTTAGTTGCAAATGCTGCGATATCATGCAAGTATTGCAACGGCCTGCGAAGAAACAATGAAATGCACTAAAGAGGTCACCTTCAGGAATCAAGGGTGAAATCAATGAAAATTTGAAAGATGAAATGTACTCCCAATAAAATGAATACCACAACTTGATAATCCTATTGTCGATTATAATATAAGCTACTAACTTTTTCAACATTGAAAATTATTATGGTAGCTAATAAAAAATCAGCTAACAATACAAAGCATTTTTTTACTTCTACTCTGCCTTTTTCAGCAATGAAAATTGAATGGAAAACGAAAAACTGCAAAAACAAACAATGGAGCGACCCGACTATTCCGAATCAGCGACACAATCAAATAGCTACTGTTCTTGCTCAGATGATGAGATGAATTGAAAACTGTGATCACCAAGATAAGAAAGACAGACATGGTAATGGTAAGGCAATGTAAGGCATGTTCATGCACCAACATTCAACATCCTTGTATTTTTTTTTCAAAGAAAAAAGTTATACCCTTTTGTGCGCTTTGAAGATTTGTTCTGTTGTGAGCTATAAACCATAAATTTAAAGCAAAATTTTATTGCTGTTTCGATACTTATTTACTGGATGGCCTGTCTAGTTGAGACTACTGCTAACCGTTTGTTGTGGTTAAAAATACAGACTGAAATTTAAAATGCGTCTTGTATTTTGATTCTACAAATAATGAATTCAATAATGGAATTAATGATGATGTGCGCTAAACTGATGGTCAAGTAGTGCAACTGGTGTTATATAATCAAAATATTGTTGTATGTCATGGCCATGGATCCATTTTGCTACCTGCTGCCGCCAGTCTAAATGAGATGCGATCTAATATTGCATTATTCCTCAAAAGAAAATTTCCAACAGCCGAACAACAGTACAAAAATAAGCAACAACAACAGCGCCAGTTCTTCCCATCCACTATTATTGCTTTACTTTTCATTACGTTTTGCTTTTTCCATTCGACATCGGCCAATCAAGCAAGTAAAAAAATAATTTAGAGAGAGAGAACTTGGCTTTTTAGACGATGATGACGATGATGATAAAGATGATGCCAGTCATTCAACATCTTGTGCTTCAGAAGCATCCACTCAACTCTCATTTACTCATTATGCGTTTGCATAAATGTTGTTGTAGTTTGTAATCAAGCCATCGTCATTATAACATAGAAATCAATCGGTTTCACGAAGAAAGATTTGTTACAATCACAATTGGTTCTTAGCTCCTTGTCAAAAGTAAAGCTGGATGGATGTAAGGTGATATAATAATAAAAACCAGATCTATTCTCACAGTCATTTTCATCTCTGCTTAAATGCTATCTATCTGTCCATGTATTAATGTTATGCATGAGTCTTTCATGCATAACAATACATTAATCATAACGGAAAAGACGAAGTCTGCGTGAATAGTTTTTACACAGTTTTTTTTACTCTCATTTTCATTTTCTCTCCATTCACAAGTCCTTGTCAGTTTATTTTCTCTTCTAGTAGATATCTGCAAGTCATTGATTATTGTAGTAACACGACTAATAATACATGCATATTTTTAAAATGTTGCTTGGTCCTTCCATCATCGTTTTTTTAAATGGTCGACACAATAGACAAGACATACAAAAAAATGAGGAATGCCACGTCCATGATGATTGTATCATTGCTGCAATAAATTTACTTGTAAGCTTGTTTTTACAAGTAGTTACAAGCTACAAAGTCCAGCTCTTTAGGTTTTCATTGTGCTAGTGACAAGCAAACAGATTTGAAATGGCACAACTAAAATTATGCCTGTAGTAATCTACACTTTGATCTCTGTATCTGTCATGTGGTCATACGTTTTGAAAGATTAGATTTTAAAAAGCAATGATGCATAAGTTGTGAGGAAGATGTACATATATGAACCTTGACTATTCTTTTTGAAGATTGCCACTCATTACAAGAGCGCATGCTTAATTTGTATGCATGTGAAGAGCCAACAATAAGTTTGTTACTGATTAAATTTATTATGCAACTGGCAATTGCAGTGCGTCGATGCATGTATGAAGATTCATCTTGTAATGGGTCGGTGGTATGACAAGCACACAAAACCTGGAGATGAGAGGTAGCATAATAATAGCAAAATACTGCCGCGACGGCATACATTTCAGTTTTTTATCATCTCAAGTACATGTATGACAGACGAAATGATGCCGAACCATTTGAAAATTTGAAACTTTTTAAGACGTGAAAATTTTGAAGGTTAATATCGTAGAATTTTATTGCCTGAAGAGCCAAGAGGAGAACATGCATCTGAGTGTAAATTAACTAAGGTGAAAACATTTTAACATATTCATCACAATCACCTATGGTACACACACACACACACACACAAATTATACTAAAATGTATGGTATATTTAGAGAATTGCATTGTGCTGTTGTTATTCTCTGCACAGTTCCACACTGTAATTTAGTCCAGTCCATCATCATTTTCATCTTCCCATCTTTCTTTTTCAAAGGTGACGTAATGCCTTGCAGCAAATTCTTTGGTCTTATTTCGTTTCTTTAATTCACGAGAATGATTTTTCAAAATATTTATCCTGACCCCTGTATATATATTTAGTGAGAGTGAGACGATGGTAAATTTGCAGCAGTAGTGCAGTGGTAGATTGGAAAGCTGCATCACAGCACACCCATCTTATGTGAATATAAATATTATTTTATGAACGTGATAATAGACTAGCTATCCTCTCACAAATTACAAGATGTACATCCATCAAAGTTCTTTTAAATCAAACACAATTTGATTTTTTCTTCTGTGGAAAGCATCACACCAGGCTCTGTTGCCTAATCATATTCATTCTAGGTGGTAAAAATCCTCTTTGGTTGTTACAAAACAATGCTAAATGAATTCCTACTTTCCCGTCATGTACCCTGAGATTTTTCGGCATTGTTTTACCCGTCAAATGAGATTGGCTCATTAGAGTAATTATTGTTGCGATATGACTCAGGAGAAAAAAGCTGATGATTGTAAAAGTGTATTGGATTGGAAAGGTTCATGCGTATTTGTATAAAATGTACATAGTAGAAAATGCAAGCTAAAGGTAAGGCATGCTTTAGCCATTATATTTTTTCAGAGAACAATCAACCATGTAAAAAATTATACAAAAAACGTTTGTTTCTTCAACTGGTCACAATGGAAAGGAATGAATAAAGCTCATTCGAAAGATTGATTAGTGTGATAAAAGAGCCACAAGACGCTTGTGGCAGTTAACACAATCACAGCGTCAAAAGCTTTTGATTGGTCTCGACAGAATAAGATTGGATTGGGGATGATGCCCGCCGCCGCAGTGTAAAAAGACGAGTTTATATGCCTACTACAGACATTTATTTCCGACTTCCTTTATTATCGACTGCTGGTTGTCCATTTCCTCCATCATTGCATCATCCATTCCTCCACATTAGTACTTTTTTACAAATGTTCATTTCGCTGGTAATGGTCCCCACTGATGAAGCATTATTGACTGACATTCGACAAGGCATATTTTTGAAATAGATGGATGATGATGCTGATAGAATTTACTTTCACGAGGAAATTGAAGTCTTATGATAAGATGGTCATCAATCTTTGTAGACTATCATGAACTGCAAGTTGAAGTGAACGTGGAAAACTCCCTAGTGGAGAGCGGCTTTCTACCTTTTGCTTTTTACCTTGTTATGTCTACGATTTGTATCTGAATTCTGAATACGACAGAAACATCAACGAGTGGTGTGGTACCTTTATCTTGCTTTTTACTCTCTGTTTTAATCTTATCATCATCAACCTACTCCTTACAATGCGTTTATGCTTTATACCAGGCTAAGTTCATATTCTTTCTCTAAAAAGAAGTATCAAGGCATTATCGTCGTATCATCATCATTATTATCACAAGAGAACAACAGTAACATGGGGCTTTTGTCTGTTGTATCCAATCAGCATTTTTGTCCAGGGTGATCATTATCTCTTGGAGAATTTTTTTCTACTTATGATGACTCTTGACTTTTTTGACACCCTACGCTTTTCATCAATCTCCCTTGAAGGCTTCCTCATCTTCTAGCATATAAAATAGTATAAATCTTACGATTTTTCTGCTTTTTAACACACATTTAAAAAAAGTAAGTACCCAGTGAGCGATTGAAATCAGGAAATTACGGGCGACGATGATGTGATGGTCAAACGAAGAAAAGTTCTAACCACTTTCGAGATAGTTAGCCTACACTTTTAAAAATAGTAAGTACCCAGTGAGCGATTGAAATCAGGAAATTACGGGCGACGATGATGTGATGGTCAAACGAAGAAAAGTTCTAACCACTTTCGAGATAGTTAGCCAAATAGAGATCCGCGTAGATAGCTGTCTTATAAATGGAAGGCAAGATAAGAGAAACAAAAAAGGGCATAAAGAGTAAATACATAATATAATACACGGATATAGTTCGTTTTTTGACTCCCTGCCTGGAGGACATCCATTTTTACCTGTACCTGTGTAACCATGAACTTGGTTAAGGTTGAGCCTTTTTTTGAGTTTCGGTACAGCCCAGCATTATTACGAATCATATTGTTATTTGCCTCATGGCTAGGCGTATGACGAGTACAAAGAGTTTATTATAAAAACGAAATCCAAATTGAGTTCTGAGGGTGTGCTCGCTTCGCCATCCCACGTTTTACTTGCTCTGCTCCCTCAAACCGTGTGCACCAACTTTATGTTACTCAGCAAGTACTTTACTTTTTTATGACGCTCATACTTTGTTTATAAGTCATCCTTCATCATCAGAAAAAAAATTATTGGAATAAAAGACGACGCTGCGATACAGATGTAACCATTTTTTTACTACTGTGAAAGATGATCCCTACCCGTTCGAAATTTTGAGAAAGAGGCATATAATCGTAGGCAGACGACTGGAGTTATTTCACAAAGCAAAATCAAAGAGGAGGAAATGATGAGTTGTGATGAGCAAGTGCATGCCTTTTTTCTCTTATTTTTGCTCTAGGCAGCTGCAAAAGGGTCTCTCGCAGTGCAATGATTAAGGTAAATTGTTATTTATCCTCATCTCTCTAGGTCTTGTTTAGATTGCTCTAAGTAATTTACCCTTGAAATTGCTAGGTTGTAAAATATCTCTTTTACAACACCTTTTTTTCTTTGCATATAATATACCGTATATATGCGTTAGAAATTTTAGCTTAGAAAATGTTTCATACAAGTTTACAATGATATTTTTTCCTTCCAGGATATAAATGGGTAATATATGACACCAGGGTAAAATGTACATGTGTAATTCCAATACAGACAACGATGCTAACAGAGGGAGAGGTAAGGTTTAGATTATTCATATTATTCAATTGTTGGGTTTTTTTGTTGTAATGATAACTGCTTCCTTATAATAATAATAATTTCAATTCTAGAGAGAAATATTATTGTAACTCTTTTCCCAAACAATCATGCATGTTCATATTGTGCACCTCGTCGACTGCATAATGAAATCTGTTTTTCGTATTCTTTATACATTCACATGCACAATGCAGTGGCATTTGGTTGGAGAGCCCATTTCTTCTTTCTTTTCAGTTTGTGTTGCATGCTTGCACGTTTCGTTTGGTAATTCAGTCTATTTTTCAGATTGTTTACGACAGGGAAATATCTGGAGAATAATGTAATGAACATGTGTTATTCAAATGGTACCCTTTTGAAGTTCAAATTGAGCATACAGTTAAGCTGACAAGTCCTTAAAAATGTCTTCATTTATGGATGCTACTGCTTGTGGTTATCATTATCGTACAATTTATTGTATTAGAAACCCAAAAACTTTTAAGCTAATATTCGTAGAAAAAAACATAACATCGATCAACTAGAAACTTCTACTTTACTAAACCCATAAAAGAAATAGTTATCTATGTAGGTAAACTGTTTGTGTGAGTGAGTCATTGAGACTTAGGCGTGTGCATTTATGCAAGTGGATTTTTCTATAAAATGAGATTTTCTCCAAAATTTTAAGATGTATTGTTTGCAAAAGAATTTTAACTCTTCTGCTCAATTCCATCGGAAAATCATAGTGCACAAAATATAAAATACCTAATATGTATATGCTCACACCTGCTTCACTCTAAGGGGGAAAAATAATATGTGCTTTTTACATGAATAAAAAGAAAAACGAGTGGATGGTTTTTACGGATCTAACTGTGACTAGCACCTGGAATATTTTGGGAAAGGTGTACGCAAAATGAATTTATTCCATGTTCACCTGAATCAATGGCCACCATGAAACAGCGCCAATGATAATATCAGCTGAATTTGCATTTAAATTAAATTTTACATTTATGGCATATTAAAAATTCACTGCGCGATGTTTCATCACGTTATTTTTATAACCTGTGGACGTGTATAAAAGCTGTTAACAGAGAGCACTTGACATGAGGATGAGACTTTTCATTGCGTTGTTGTTTGCCCATTGCCCGCAGTTGAATTGATGTATGTACATCATCACAATATAATATGTATGCTTATACATACCATAATCATTTTGTTGCTTGCTTCAGTGTCAAAATTAATGACAAAGAGTACATGAACTGCGGAGGAAAGCACTTGATGGATTCATGTAAATTTTCACGGAGATTGAAATAATTGTGCCATACTAGTAAATTTTCAATTTTGAAAGTCACGAGTCACGAAGAGGTCGGACGAGCACGATTATTATATGAGCAAGTGAGCAAACTTTCATCACGTCATACCGAACGAATCTACTTTGCTCCCCACTTGCAAGCACATGTATGTAACAGGCTAAATTAGTGTTTTATGTCCACTTTATATAAAATATTTAATAGGGCAGGTATACAAAGTTTTTCAGGTTGCTTTTAGGTATTTGATAAAAAAAGAACATTATTCTTTCTCTAACTCATCTACATAGTTGAACAGTAATAATAGCCTTCCCGAAATTAGTTTTCTGGAATGTAAATATTTTTTTTCTGTAGATCCTTGCAATCATCTCGGCATCTTTTGTAGCGACAATGGATTTATTGATGTTGAAACAAAATGTCAAGCCTTAATTAAATTTTATTCACAGACAACCCGTCTGATGGAACGTGAGTGAGCGGACGAGAACTGCTAATTTAAGGGGGTTCTGCGGTTGGTTGACCGATTAGAATTTTTTTCTATACAATATTTGTTGGCTATAAGGCCTGTAGTAAGTGAAAACAGGACGGACAAATGTCATAAATAGGTAAATTATCCAAAGTCTTTTCTGATTTCTATGCTAATGTTATATCGCAAAACAATAGCTACTTTTGTCAATGTCCTGCAGACTGTTAAAAGTTTTGTGGTAAATGCAAATACATGTCAAAACGAAACAATGATTTGTTTGTGGTAAGTCCACATGAAAGGGGAAAGGAATCATGCGGTGCGGTGCATTGTATTTGATGACGAGGGGACGCTGACGGAAGGTCCTGTGCTTCAATGCAAACCCTTTAAGGGATTTGAACAAGTGTTCGCTCCTTTAGCAAGTGTGTACATACACCGACAGAGCCCTTTGTGTAAACATCAACCCTTTTTCTTCTAAAAGTTGAAATAATATCAGTTCAGGATTTTTCCCTTCTATATCCCTGACCGTCACTTCAATACTGCTTTTGCTATTGCTGTGGAGCATTGTCACAAAAATATTGTCACGCCATCTCAATTTACAACACGAGGTAAAACACACGATGCCCATACTGTAAACCTACCACTGTCTGATTGTGCGTTTAGCGAGAACATAATAACATTTCGGTTGCTACATTGTATCGCTAACCTGTGTTTGTTGTTGGACCAAAAGGAATTTCTTTTGCTTATAAGAACTCTGGAGTGCGGAATTTTAATCTATCCGTACAGGCTAATAAATATCTAAGCTGATTTATGTATTTCTAAAATCCTATTTAAAATGATATTTAACAAACTAATTTAACTGGTTTTGCGCAGCCTGAATTTCCTCAGAACAATAGGCATTCCTGTAGTTTGTTGATGAAATCCAGAAATGTGATTAACGCTGACATTATCTATCTTGACTTGACTAAACAATATCAGAATATAGAGTTAGTTAACACAAAAGAAATGTCTTTACGCTAAAGTGTTCGCTTATCATAGTTTATCGCATTTTATTTATTTTCGTTGTAATAGTCAATCCTATTAAAAGTTTGGTCATGTCTTCTCAATCTCATCTCATCAATAAAGCCTAGCCCCTTTCTTCTTTTGACGTATTTATAGATTCCATTACATGCCCTTTCACCACTTTTTTCATCCCTCAATATTACCTCCTCGTAGTTAGTAAACGGAACATTTACACATACAGTTAAAGATTTCTGTATTGACCTCCCGTCCAAGTCAACCAAGATAATACATTGTTGTTTTACTGTGCACATATTTAATATGTAGCTATTGTTTTAGAGTGTGTGTCAAGTGCATCATTCGTTGTGCAAGAAGAGTAAAATTAAAATCATGTCCTCCAATGCGCTTAACAGATGAAAGGCGTTACGTGAACAATTTTAAGTGGTCTCCCTCTCCATTACTTATTCCGTTTCTTTGCCTTGTTTTTAGCTGATTTAATGTTATGTTTGTTCCACTTGGGATTTATTGCTTCATGTCTTTAAGTCGTCGTCGTTTGTACGAGAAAGATTTTTGTTTTTGAAGTGGTAAATAGTCACTGGAAAACCTGCTTTTTTACATGATTCTATATATGTGTCTGTGCATGCATGGGTTTTTGTAATGTAGGCTCGACTGAATTTCAAGACAAGAAAATTTATTCAAGTCGCTTTCGAACGAAACTTGACTGCAATAATATACATACGTAAAGAGAGAGTAGTCTGTAGTATGCGTGCCCTTCTCCCTCTTTCTCTCCAGGTTGCTCTACAGGTCAAGATCTGATAAGAGAACAAATAACATTAACTCGCACAACACGCATGCATGCCACATCCAAGAATATTGTCTCGCTCTTCAATCAGCCACTTGACTTTATGATCAAGCTGTTACTTAAGCAAATAAGTCGCATTGCATCGCCCAGTGACTTGATTCTTCTGTACTCTTGAATGACTAAGGACTTTTTTAAAGGAAAAGACGCAGATGTGATTTCAGTACCGTACTCGTACATAACACTCTTTCTTGTTCCTTTTCTCGTGTCAGCCGGCGGTGGTGGAGGAGACAGAAAGGCTTTCGCCTTTTTAAAAATCTCTATGCTTTTACACTTTATGACATTCTTTCTACGTTCTCCAACTTACAACTCGATTAGAACATGCTAACCAACCTTTTTAAAACCGCATATTAGTTATCAGATACTCAAGAAGGATCCAAAAGTTAAAATTGTTTAAACAGACAAGCAACTCTTTTACCACTAACAACATATTATATAGGTACCCATCCAATCTAAACTGATGATGATGAAGAACCAATCAAACAGGTAGCAATAATAAGCATCGCTATAAAAGCTTCAAAACGACTCTTCTAAACAGTCGTGTAAATAAAAAGAAAGTAAATAAATATTTTTATCTTTTGCTGGTAATTTCTGTACATTGCAGAGCAGCAAACCAAGAAAAAATCACGAACTCGCATCTTTGCGACGACGAGTCTTCATGAGACTTCGGCAAAGAATTTACAGCAACTGTAAAATCAACTGTTATCATCATAAGGCTCATCTCATCATCCACAGTCTTTGTACATACTCATGCAGCAGTAATAAAATATCAGAAAAATCTTTTTAGGAATCTTGACCAAATATGGATGGGCTTGCTTAAAGGTAATACAAAAAGGAGTGATTCCTGTGAAGAGCAAGATCATCGAGTGTGGTTACCGTACGGATAGGCATCCCGCAAGGACTTTCAAGTGTTTTTCAGAGGTCTTTAAGCCCTTTCTTTTTACACACATGACATTCATGAACAGTCATTCAGCCAGTACCAACCAACCTGATCGTCATCGTCGTGTATTTTTGATCTTATTCATAGATTTGAGTGTGTGCTTGTTATGAATCTAAATACTTATCTTTTGGTGCTTTTTTTGTCCATCAGCTCAAGTATTATAAGTATCACCCCTTGTCATATTTCAAGTGAAAAGAAAACAATGACAGAACTGCTTTGCAGGAATCTCAAGAATCAGATAAAATTTGGGAGGTTTTGGATTTTACTAAATTTATATGACAGGGAAAGAAATGGACATACCCACACAATAATATCTTGTGTCCTTACTCCTTTCTTTAACATTATGTCCTATCTATAAAGTACATCAATAACACAAGTACACAAATAATGTTTGTGTACGTACGATGCATGGCATGAAGTCACATTTATGTCATGCAGAACTTTGTCTTTTGGAGTCATCCTCCTCTGTTCTACTCTGCTTTGAGCTTCTACAATAGAGCTATGGCTGTAGTAGAGCAACCGCATGACACGGCACGACACACGGCTGGAAATCAGTCGACTGCCCATTGTACTTACTTAAACCTAGGAGAAAAAGCATCTTTTGTTGAACACAAAAAACATAATAGACAGAAAAAAAGAAACAGAGCCCCACCACCACAACCATTGTAAAAACTTAGAAATAAGGCCAGAACAATAAATATATATACTTTTCAAATCAGAGATGTAGTATTGACGTGAGGATGACTGGAAAATGTGTGGCTAAGAGGCGTTTGTTTCAAGAAGATCTGAAGAGAAAGAGATGATCTGCACAACAATAAAGGTTCTTATTTATTTATTTATTTGTGATCTTGTTCATCTCGGCAAACCCTGTTTCGAACGAAAAAAAATCTATTACGGATGAAGTTGGTCAGGAGTTGAACAAGCGAGTCTCTCCCGCTTTCAGTCATAAATGTTGTTGATGTTAGTAGTGGACATACAAAACTAATATATTACTTGAGTTTGGTTTTGGTGTGCCAACATTTTAAAGTGCTCATTTCATTGGACACGAACGCACAAAAAATCTAGCCTCGTTGCCTTTGCCATTAATACAAAAAAAAAGTATTGGTGAGGAGATAAATATGCATCTGTATGAGCATTAAAAGCCTCTTATAGTTAGGCAGAGAGAGAGAGGTAAGAGTCTGTTAGAAGTCAAGCGTAATAGCTTTTAACATTCGTTGATTGCAGTAAAAGCAGTATACAAACACTCTACACACACACACACACATTGCACGGTTATTAGTCAAAATTTGTGGTTACGTCAAGTCATGTAGTCTGGCAGGTTTTTTTTTCAAGACTGGTAATCGACTTATGTTTTTCCCTCTGGAATGTGTGCATTTTTCTTTTGCGGAGGAACAGAAAAAATTGATGATGATGTCGATACGCCATGCGAAGGAGCGCGCAGGGATATTGCATACAACGCTGCTGTCTTTTTCAGTTTGGTTCTAAACGAGGACCCAGTAATACACATGAACTAAAATATGCATAAATTCATATTTTTCAATTTGTATATACTTAAAGTTTCCAAACCTTGTCTAATGCTGCTTCTTTTATAGATTATATTCTTCGTTGAAACGATGAAGCAAGCATTTTGATTTTCAATTGAAAAGTTATTGTAATGGAAAAAAACCAGACGGACTTTATGCTTAATGCACTATCATATCATACGTTACCCTATCGTTGATAAGCAAAAATTCCTTAATGCTCATGTACCACTCACCACAATCACAATCCAATAATACATGCCACCTTTACGATAGCCAAGTGAAATAGAAGATACATAAATAACTACTGGAATCATAATGGAAAGAAACTCATCGCTTATTTTTACATCATTTTCTAAGTCGTCGTCAGATGAATTCCTACAGTTTTATTGCACTACATGCAGCTTTTTGTAGGATCATTATACGCCACACTTTCCACTTTCGTTCAATGAAAAATGGATTTAGATAGCAGGGAGAGGAATGAGAGAGTAAAAAAACGGAAAAAATAATAGCTTTTACTACTTCCATTAGAATGAATGTGTTAAGCTCATTATTCATCTCATCGGAGAGAAATTGGATTGGATTGAAGTAGTCAAGAAAGAAGAAGTTATCGTCTGGTCTGGTTGGATGGAGCGTGGTATTTGGATTTATCGTAAGAACTGAATAGCTATTGAAAAGCGCATTAGCGTTTTCAAGCACTTCTTCATATTAAACGCTCACATATTATCCATTACCACTACATGACAAATCGTCTGAGGATTTTTTACGCTTTGCTATTAGTAGTGGCGGATTTTCTCCGTCAGAGAAGAAGAGTAATAAAGTCTCCTCATTTATTTCTACACAAAAAATGGTTTAAGGATCAATGGTACCTACTTTTAGAACTTTTGTATGCATGCATGTGACAGCCAGTGGCTCATAAAATGAGAGATTGAATGTTACTTAAAATAAAAAAATCGGAGTATAAAAAACAAGTTGGGCTACTTTTTGAAACATCAGAGTCTGCGGAATCAAAGAAAGCAACAACGAGGAACAAGTTCTCCAGTTTCATTTTTAGTGGCACTAAAAACGTATCGAAACGCCAGTCAAAACACAAGTATTCAGAACCAGAAGTGTATTATGCAGACAAGGGACAACAACATACAAATAGGCATACAAAAAATTACAGACTGAAGCACAAAGCCATTTTGAAAACCGAGTACTAGAATTTTTTATGTTTTTGCATTTGGATTGAATCATTAATAATACATGTATAGATGTTTTATGAAGGCACATAGGTACATACATGGTGGTATGTAATCATAATATAAATTCAGAAATACATAAATTCATTTTAAAGCGAATCACAAACCTTGAAAATATTTTCACTGTACTTGCGACATCAGAATCTACAATATAATTGGTGTACGTACACTGTCAAAATGAAAATTGTTCAGCATCAGCGGGTGAAAAGTATTTTGAATCGTTGTTGATGATAAGTCGCTGAAGAGTGTAAAAATACTTGAATTCATGTTGTACCGACAGGTAATTTTCACGGTGATTTACTATCTTGGCTGAATTCCGAACATTATCAAATTCATTACGTATTCATGTTGTTAAATTATTGTACAAAGCTATCGAAATCATTTACTTTCTTAGTGTAAAACTTATCATTATGCAAAATTGCACACTTTTCTGCTCCTCTAAACATACTTGCATACCAACCAATATCCAAAAGCATAATTCAAAGCAACTTGTATGAATGCAATGTTGCTTGCCATCAACAGGGAATATTGTTTCGAGTCACGTCTTTCCTGGTATCCAGTCAGACTTTATTACAGGCTTTCTTCGTTGCCATCCATGTACCACTGCAATCAAAAGTGCATGAATTCATCATTTGGGTACAAACTAGCCTACAGCTTCAATGATGACCCTCCGTTGATCTCTCTGGTAAAAACCGGACTTGCTCAATTCTTGTCGTCGTGTCAGTTTTGTGTTTGAACTACAGATTAGCAGAATAAAGGATTATTACTACTCTGGCTTAATGCATCACATAGGCTAATAGTAGTTGGGGATTATGCTGATGATGCACCATCATCCTCATCATCATCATCACCACTACCACAGCCGGTTTTCGGTCTAACTAGAAGTTTTGCCACGTTTTCTCCAAGATAAACTAGGAAAAGGTTTCGGCTCTTTCTTGGACCAGGGTCTCTCTTTCTGCTTATCTGTGTATATATTACAACGCATCACTATTCTTTATCCTCATCTGCATTATTATTACGATAGTTGATTAGAAATTTAATACAAAATATACAAGTAGAGGAGTGCCTTACAATTGTAAAATCACTCTCTCCCTCTATCTCACTTCGGTATTTTTTGGTGTTGGTGCTGGTGCAGATAGATGATGGGGGATGCTCATTGAAAGGAGTGAAGATGAAGGTGAAATAATGGTGTTGTTCGTTCAGATTTCAGAGAAGAGTAGGTTTTTTCAAGTTCAATACTACTGCTACCATTACCAGTTCTGCTATATAACAAAGTTACTCAATGTTATAATATCCTAATATTCAAAGATATTGGTCCCTATACATATTCAGCCCAACAAGAAAAGATGATGCTGGTGGTGATGATGATCGTGGCACGCCAGGGAGGCACGACTGCATGTTGTCGGTCCAAGAGTCCCCTCGAGCTCACATTCTCTGCTTCATTAAGCTCACGTTTTAATGTAGAATACTTATAGATGTGGCCAGGCCAGATCAACAATCAACCCATTCTTATCTGCGCATCTATTCTCTTACATCTTCTCCACTGTTGTTATCAGAATCAACGAAAAATGCTAGCTGGAAAAGCCAGTTTATTTGTATTGATAGATGAACATTAAGACAACATCACATCATCATAACGTAGGTATTGTTACTTATTGCTTGATTGTTAATGGAATTTCATGGTACAATATGCCGTTTTCCATGTAATGTGTATATTGTTCGAAATTTGAATGATTCAAAAAATAATACAACTAAATTTTAATGATAATGGAACGAAACAAATTCACAAGTCAGCCAAAATCAAATTCATTTACTGGATTTTTAAGAAAAAAAAATGTAAAAAATACCTTCATAATGTGCACAAGCGATAATGACAATTCATATATATTATCGTAGTTGCTGTAGCACGTACATTAAACTCTTTTTAAGATTTCTGTCTTGATGCGACATGTTGATTAAAATATGCGATTGTCGGTGAGACACACGACCGTTCTTTATCGACCAAAAAATCTTTTCTTTCCTCCGCTCATTATTTCGAGTCAAGCACAAGACAAAACCGCATGAGAGTCATGAGGAAGAATTTTCCGGTATTGATAAGCAGCTTCAGTTGGATCACTGAACCAGTGAAGTAACAAAGTTTGCCACAATATTGTAAAATTCCTGCTTGTGACTTCTCATTTCATTTTAGTTTTGTGATAGTAGTGTACATAATCACCCAAAATATCTAATTTAAAAGATTTGTCGGGCATGAAGAAAAATTTGCCCTTTTCAGCGTTTAAATAAGCATTTGCATACTATGGATAAGTAGAGGTGTCCAGCACTAACGCTAATATTCTTTGAAATGTCTGCATTTTACGTGATATATTTATGGTAAATCTAACAATAAAACTGTTTCGTGGACTCCTACATTGTGTATAC